>MU624580.1:0-47199 GCA_025349905.2 Blastocladiella britannica
GCGGTACACGGCGCCGCGGTACCCGGCATCCAGCGCGGCCTGTGCGCACGCCTGGTCATTGGCGGCCCAGAACCCGTCGCGGACATCGAACTGGCCGGGCACATCGCGTTCATAGACTCGGATCGGGTCGGCCACGTGGAGGATCTTGCACTTGGGCGGATGCTCCGCCTTTATCGTCGTGCCATTGTTGCTGTTGCTTGGCAATATAGACACGGGACTGGCGGCCGCCAAGCAGGCGAGGGCCGCAGTCATGAGCGCGACGAGCATGGGTGAGGGCATTCTATTGGTGGATGTTGCGCCTTGGAGGAATAGAGCGGTCCCAGGCCTCAGTATTTATTCGGCTGCTCGTGCCGCTCGTGCAGGTGAAACGGAGCGAAAAGTGGCGGAAGCGCCACACTGCAACCTGCAGTGGCGGATTCTCACAGACACTCCAAAGACAAAAACTGGACTGAACGGCCGCTCGTTGATGAGGTTGAAGTCCCCGCGTTGGACTGGTGCTCTTGACGCAATACCGCGACACCTAGTTACTCCTCTAGGTTCATTACTTTCCTGTCCTGGCGCTAATTTCGCTGTCGCCACTATTTTTTTCGCAAGGCGGAGTGGACCTTGTCGAGTGAATCTGGCGGCTGTCGGTGGCCCATAGCAAGCAGCTTACTTGGAACAAGGTGGTGGCATCTCCATCGCTTTCGTTTCCGCTTAAATTAAACCAAATGTTCCTATTCTTTTTGAGCTTGCGCGTCCATGATCATCCAGAGAAAGTAAGAAAAAAAAGTTTTATTTAATCGTCATCGGCTGGTAAAACACTGGGCTCATGAACACTGGGATCGTCGTCGGACTCCATCAAGATCGGAATGCTGCGCTCGAGAGCATCTTGCAGCCAAACATACGAGTTCGAAGCAGTCTGCATCATGAGTTTGCCAACTTGTGGAAGCACAATCGGATGTCCACCGGCAACATGGCACTGGAGCCACCATTCAGGAATGCTGTTGATGTCCGCGTCGAAAAGCGATTCCCATTGCTTTGGTGTCTGAGGCATCAGCGAATCTACAGTGGTGCGGTTGCGAGCACAGTGCCAGTACACCAATGCCATTTGTGTCATTGGGCGGTTGGCGACATTCTCCAAGCCAAAGTCGGGTGCAATCGCAGCAACGAAATCGAGGGTATGGGGAGCATGAATCGTGTCCCCAGGATAAAGCTCCATGCCAATTGCCAGTTCGTGTCGAGAAAGAAGCCAGCTCTGCACCTTGGCCAAACCAAACTTGATTGCCCTGTTGCACACGGTCTGCCTCCAATACAGTTGATTTGCTGGCATTAACTGACCGTATCGAACTTTTAGATCCTCCACATCAAAGTCTTCAAAATAGGGCCAAGGACGTTTGCAGATGTCCAATTCAGTACCAGCCCGTGGTCGTCGAGCATTGTTAAGTGTTGAGCTTTTGCAATTGAATTCAATGTATTGTCGTTTTATGTCATTATTGGAGCAAATGGCTTGTGCGAGGTGCTCGAGCAGTCCATGAGCAGGACAAACCTCATTTGAGCATGGATGATAGATTATGGTCCTGATACGTCAAATGAGCAAACCAGACAAGCCAGCTTTAATGTGTTTCTCATGTCCTTCGATCACCAGTCTCGTTTTCGAGGACCAACATAAATGAAATTGATTCTAACGTATTCACACAAGGGATTGATCTCAGTGCTGGTGCAAATGGCGCGCACCAGGTGTGGAAAAGTCAAACACCATCGGATCGTGCGCCTGCACTGGCGTGGCTGGCGCTTGCTGCTGCTGCTGCTGATGTTGCTGGTGCTGCTGAGTTACTGCCGTGCTGCTGCTAAACATGGAGGGTGATGTGAGTGCTGCCACCGATGACAATGACGACACAGCGGGCCGCGCGCTTTGGTGGCTGCTGGTCGACCGCGGCGTGTCCACCAAGACCGCTCCACCGTCACCATGCGCGGTCGGTCGCGGCGTTGACACCAACGACGCGTCTCCCACTATGAGCGACATTGGTAGAGGCGGTGGCGTTGTGGGCTGCTCCATGACCCCCGCAATTGGCATTGGTACCGCATCGGACCGTCCAGCCACTGCCGCCATCGAGTTGCGCCGCGACACGATCGGGCTTGGGGCTGCACTGGATGCAGCCGATGGCGGATTGGACGACAGCACGGTAGCCGCTAGCTCGTTGCTGCCACAGAACATGCTGCCGCTCGCAAGCGCTGCTGCTGCCAACGCTGCTGCTGGTGTTGCTGCAGCAGAAGAGGACGATGTCGAGAGCCCGCCAGTGTTACCACCAACAGGTACCATCTGCAGCGCCGATGCCGGCGCATGGTCGAGCTCCTCCGCCAACCCGCGCGGCACCCGCGACGACCACAGCTGCGCGGCCACGTCACTCCAGAACGCCGCCAGACCCGTCGCGTCGCGGAAATAGTGCAGCATGCTCACGCGCAGCTGGTCGGCATTGCCCATGGCCGTGCGGTCGCACTCTTTTGGTGAGAGGGCTGGCGGCACCATGGTTGTAGCGGTGATCGGACTTGGGCTTGTTAAGGATATAGACGCCGCCAAAGAGGCAGCAGCAGCCGCGGTAGCAGCCGCTCCACGCGACGCAAGTGCCGTGGGCACAGTTGTGGTCAGGAACAGCGGGTTGGGTACCCACAGCAACCCATCAGCGGCAGGACGCACCAGCACGAATGCGCATCCGGACCGGTGCACGTACTGCGAGTACTTGACGGGCCGCCGCGGGTCGTACGAGTAGCTAGTGGCGCCCGGCGGGAACTTGTCGTCGGCTTCAACGTCCAGGACAAACCCGAACTGGCGAATCAGCGCCACCTCGTAGTACAGCGGCGCCCCCGCCGGCGGTGGCGGGTCGCGCGGTGGCAGCCCCGCAACTCTAAGCACAGTAGGCGTTTGGAACGCGTTGGCATCGTCGCGCTCGCGCAGCAGCTTGACCTGGTCGAGCGGCGCCTGCACCAGCCGCAGCCCGGACTTGTCGCCGATGCGCGCCCAGTGGCTCAGTGTTTCGGCGATCCGCCAGGTGGTGCAGTTGAGCCAGTGCAGCTGCACTGAGAACACGTGCTGCGCATTGTGCACCGCGTCCACGTGCAGCACCGCCAGCTGCTTGCGGTCCGACTTTTGGCTCAGGTCCAGGTTGATGGGCACTCGCCGCGACATTTCCACCACAATCGCCGCATTGCTGCTGCCACCACCTTGACCTGCTGCTGCTGCAGCCCCTGCCATGGAATTCGATGGAGGCGCGCCAAGCCCGGCGAGGCCACTGCTCGACTGCGGGACAAGCCCACGCGCCACCAGTGCCGACATGAGCGCGTACCCTGGTCCGGGCGCCGTGGACGCGTTGGTGGTGGCCACCGAGCTCGCAACAGCCGCCGCCGCCTCGGCGTGCGCGTTTTGAGTGCGCACCGACCCCCCGTCCTGGTCATTGGTGCTGTGGCGCGACCGGAACCATGACGTGGCACCCGTCAAAGTGGCCGAGGTCGCTGGCACGCCCACTGGTCCTGCTCCTCCTTGTGCTGCCACCGTCGAGCCCGTGGTCCCTGTTGATGCAAACGATGCTGCCGAGGACGCCGCTCCTCCACCCTGTGCCAGCTCCTGTTTGGCAGTGTACAAGTCTGCTCGGAGCCGGTAAAAGTAGTGCCCGTCCATGAACGAGTGGCGGTTGAGCGCGTGCAAAAATATACCCTCTTGTAGCAGCTGGTTTCCCAGCGCAACCGCCTCCTCGCGAGTGGAAATGCCTTGGATATTGCGCGTCATCCAGTCAACGGCCTCGTTGCCAACAAACACGCGCTCGTATAGCCGCAAGTGCCACCGCCGATCGCTAAACGACACTCCCGTCACTGGGTGCTGCATGGCGAGCGCCAGGGTTATGGGGTTGCAATCGCGGGCCAGGCGTTGTTGTGGTTGCAGTTGCTGTTGTTGCTGCTGCTGCTGCTGGCCAGTGAGGGGAGAGGAGGTGTGGTTGGTCGTGGTTGGCGTCGTCGCGGCAGTAATGCTTGAGATGGACAGAGACGACGGCGAATCGATCTGCGGCAGAGCCGGTGGTGGCACCGGCACAGGAAGCAGACCCACCGAGCTTCCGCGCCGGATCGATGCTGCAAGCGCACTGAACCCCCCGCCACTGGGCGATCCAGTGTGTGCTGGCGGCGGTGGCACCGCTTGTCCACCTGTGTTCGATGATGACGCGGTGGCCATGGCCGCCGACAATGCCAGCGCCACTTCAGAGCGCACGTGGGCTGAGCGCGTCAGCGATGTGAGCTGAACACGGAGTGGGGTGTTGTCAGTGACGTGCTTTTGGATGGTTTCAAGCAAGCGCTGGAACCCGGCGATGCGGAGCTCCTCGTCGTCGAGCTGGTCGTGCGAGACGGGATTGATGGACGTGGGAACGTGGTCCATCGGGATAAAGATGAAGCGGGCGCGGTACATGTAGTGCGCGTCGCCCTCGTTGTCCTCGTCGCCATCGGCAATCGCATGGTCGACAAAGTTCCAGTTGAACGTGGACTATGTCATTTAAAGTGAGCTTTTTGGAAATGAAAAAAACCAAAAAGGAACGAACCAGCTGCGGGTACTCGAACTTTGTCTGCCGAGCAACATACGTCTGGTCGTCGCGGGACCACAGACTCATATGGTAGCTCACGGGCTTCATAACGTAATCCAGCCGGCGGACGTACCGGCGGACTTCCACCTGATCCTCGCTCACCACCGCGAGTCGGTGCAAATGATGGCCCATGGACATGAACGTATCGCACGAACCACTGGCCGCGCCGCCGTGCACTGCGCCGGGGGCGGTGACGACAATCTGGAACCCCTGGGAGAGTCGCAGGGCAATCATTTCCGCCAGCAAGTTGCGCACGGAACTCATGGGCGCCAACGAAAAGGACGACATGGCACGGGCCACGCCCATGGCTGACGAGCCGGCGTCGGCGCTCCCGTCGTTTGGGAAGATCGGGTACGTGTACTGTTTTTTTTTTTTTTTTTTTTTTTTGCCACTATTGTAAATATTGGACGCATGAAATGGAGGGACGAACGAACCTGCTTGTAATTCTCGAGCAACTCCTCCACGGTCGGAAAACTATCCGTCGTGATCGGAAGGCACGCTGGAGTACAGAGCGAGTTCCAAAACGGCGCCGCCACCCGATAACTGGCGACCTGCGGGTAAACGTGGTGCCATCGCTGCAAGTGCGAGAGCTGCTTGGTCAAGTTCCGTTTCGGGTGCCAGGGACTGATGAGGTTGGGCCGTAGTTGCAGCGACAGGTACGATGCAAGATGCAAGTGGCCGCTTCCCGCACCAGTAGCAGCACCTCCGCTTGCAGGACCGCCAAGGCCGGCAGCTCCACCCCTTTCACCATGGAAACTGGGCGGACGCGGCGGCGACCCGGTTGGGTGGCCGTGCGAAGAGTGCAGCCCACCTTGGAGACTGGGACTGTGTGACAACGGGCCGGCATGCCAACCGCTACCCATGACAGACGCCGATGCCGACGGAGCGGTGTTGATTGCCAGCGCGGTGTTGGGCGCGGCAGCGGCCATGCGCGCCAGCTGCGACCCGGCCAGCGCGCCGGTGGACCGGCGCGGCGACCCATCATGAAGCGTCGAAACGCTTCCACCGCCGTGCATGCTGTGGTGCGAGCGGTCCATGTCCATAGGCGAGCTGCCGCCTCCGTGCGGTGTGGGAGCCGCGATCGATGTTGCCGCTACACCGGACCCACTAACGCGACCAATGGTGCCCGACGATTCATAGGATTCATGCACGGGACCAAGAACACTTCGGATCGGCGCCGAGTCATTGGTGCGCCGCGACGCCGCCATCCCGCCGTCGTGAACGCTGCCGTTCCCTGAGGCTGAGGCAGCCGCGGCCGCCATGGCTGCCTCGTACGTCCGCCGATACGAGTGGGCGGTGGCTGCGCGCATCATGTAACTGGCGGCCGGGCTGGTGGAAAGCAGCGGCGCGACCGTCGATTTGCCACCACCTCCACTTCCTCCTGCTGTTGCGCGCGGAACGTACATGTGAGTCGACCCGGCCATCATCCCAGGTGCAGTGGGTGTCGCGTGTGCTGGCTGAATAGCAATAGACCCTTCGGAATGCGTGCGCGGAATGCTCGGCGACATCATACTTGCCATCATCATGCTGCGCAGATGCGACGGGCTGCTGGACATGGTGTAGCTGCTAGAAAGCTGGGCCGACGCCGCGACGGCCGCGGCCTGCGCCTCGTCCACGTCCACGAGCGCGGTGCTGAGTGGCTGGGAAGGGTTCATCAGCGTGGACGGTGGCATGGGGGAGTGCATGGCCGCGTCCAGCCCAAACCGTGTGTCGTACATGGACAGCTGCGACGCGAGATTGGCTAGGGCCGAAGAACGGACGGGCAGAGACCGAGAGACTGCGTCGGGCGACGACGCGGTCGATGAGGAGACGCCGCTCCCACCACCGCCACCGGGAGCATGGCCGCCGCTGATACTTGTTTGCGGACGCTGTTCCGCTGGCCAGTCAAACAAGTGGTCGTCGTAGCTGGCGAGCTCGCCCTCTCTCAAATAGGGAACGGCCGGGTCGCACGGCACCGCGGTGGGCGCGTTCTGCATGAGCTCCGGCATGCGGCCGCGCGGGTTGAACCCGGTGCTGGATGCTTGGTAAATGTACGACACGTCGATCCAGTCCGGCACGGTGAAGAACAGGTACTCGGGGTTGGTCTCGCGCACGTCGTCGTAGTACAGCGGGTCCCACGACTCGGCCTGACAGTCGCGCGAAATGGCCGCGCGCGATGTGCGGGGCTCGTCGGCTACTGCTGCGCCACCACCACCGCCAAGAGTCGCCAACAGATGCAATGGCGCGCCGCCCTGTTGTTGTTGCTGCGAATGGTGTTGGCTCGAACCAGGTGGCCCAGCAGCGACCCCAGAGAGATGTCCGCCGGGTCCACTCATGTACGCCATGGTCTGGCCAGCTGCCGACTGTGTGGGCAGCTCGCTGGCGGCAAACTTGGACTTGATCAAGAACATGGGCGAAGCGTGGAGTGGAGGCCGCGCCAGGCAAATCATGTCGAGTGCCACGCCATTATCAAGCATGCGCTGGGTGGTGAGCCGCAGCAACCGCTTATCGGTCTCGAGGAACCCAGTACCTGGTGTAATCACCTGGATCGAGAGCCCGGTGCGCACAAAGTCGAGCTTGCGGTCAATGTAGTGCTTGTCGTGTGGATTTAGCGCCAGGTTTACTGCCTCAAGGAGGTTGCCCTGCTCATTTTTTCGTTTGAGGATACTACTACTCAATGTAGTCATGTCAGTAATGGATGGGATACCTGATGCGCGGGAGCAAGGCGGCCGCGCATGACGGGCACGCCGCCCTCGACCACGCGGAGCGCAGTGGACGTAAACTGCTCAAACTCGGCCTTGAGGAGCGGGAGTACCGAAGACCAGTCGGGCCTACCCTCCCCGTCAATGATCACCTTGTACACGTCGCGGTATGACTGGCCCTCGAGCATCCACGGATGCGACGTCGGCAAGCTCTGCGTGTACGAGTGATAGTTTGAGCTGCCGTTACCGGTACCGCCGCCACCGCCGCCAGGGAGATCGCGCGGTGGAACCAGTGGAGTCGCAGCACCGCTAGTAGGTGCGGACGCATCGCCAATATCGGAAGACGACGAGATACCAGCAGACGTGGAAGCGCCGTCCGAGTCCAAGATGCGCGCGAAAAACACGATCGAGACCAAATGGTTGACGTTGAGAGCTCGCCACCGGGCAAACAGGTCCGGCAAGAAATCGCGGACCGCGCGCTCAAAGTATACGTCGCCGCACCCGTCGGCGTCGTCGGCGAACTGCCACATTTCCGCCGCCAGGTGGACCAGGAGGTACACGCGCGCCGACTCGGACCGGAAAATCGTCTTGGTGTCGTCAGTGACCACCCCGCACGCGGCTTTGCGCGATCCACGCACGATCTCGCGCACGTGCACGCGCAACCCACCGGGAAAGGCCATCTTTTTGCCGACGTGCAAGCAGTGACCCACCATGGCTTGCTTGATCCGCCACATGTCGGCGCGCGACATGTACTGGTCGCGGATCGCCAGCTCAATGTAGTCGGCGGCGACCTCGGCCGGGTTGACCTGCTTCATTTATTTTTTTCATTCAGCCCATATGACCAAAAGGTGGGATGCTGATCGGATGGACGCACCACGCGAACATGCACGTCGGTGCGTGCTTGCAGTGCAAACAGCTGCGCAATGTGCCCAGCAACCGACACTTGCAGCTGTGCTTTGCCCGTGGACGCGTCGGCTAAGGTGGTCTGCAGGACCAGCGTGTCGTCAGGCGGGTCGCCGTCAATAATGGGCGACCACTTATCGCGCAACAGTTGCCGCAAGGGGCCCGCGGGCGCATTGGCAGCGACGCCCGGGTGATAAAGCTCGACCAGTGTGCCCGGGCGCAGGTGCGGGAACACGTCCGGGTTGACCACGAGCTCGTGGCGCGAGAACCGGTCGTCGTGCACCCACAGATTGTACGATTTGAGCTGGGTCGCGGGTAATGTCGTTGCCGTGGGCGATGGCGATGGCAGCTGTCCATGCTGTTGCTGCTGCTGCTGCTGTTGTTGTTGCTGGTATTGCTGCTGCTGTCGTTGCGGCTGTGGTAGTGTCGCCGTGCTTGCCATCTTTTTTATGAATGAATGAAAAAAAAAATGGTCCGCCAAAAATAATGCTGATCGACTTGGCCACAGACCCGCGAAATCGACCGGGGGCAGGATCCTGACCTCCTTCCTACTCAATGACTTGGATCCCCCCTTCTTTATAAGAAGTGCCCATGTCCCCTCGCCGTTGTCAACTGTTCCTGCAACAGCAACGGCATCTCACACGGCTTCTGACTACCTCCTCCTCCAAGAACCACATAAAAAGAATGGACCCACTCAACGGGCTCGACATTCGCGTCGCGCGCATCCTATCCGCCGATCCCTTCCCAGAAGCCCGCAAGCCCGCCATCAAGTTACGGCTGGACGTTGGGCCCGAGATTGGCGAGAAGAAATCGTCGGCGCAGATCGTCGCCAACCACGGGTCCACCGACGAGCAGCGCGCCGAGCTGGTCGGCTCGTTGGTGCTGTGCGTGCTGGGCTTACCGCGGCGCCAGATCGGGAAATTCATGTCCGAAGTGCTTGTTCTCGGGGTTCCCGACCAGGACGGGAATGTAGTGCTGATTCGACCGGACCCGGCCAAGGACGGGGTGGTGGTTGGTGGCCGGTTGTACTGAATATATATATATATATATTTACTTGCTGTCATCCTTCTTGTCCGCTGGAATGTTGGCAAAGAGATCGTCGTACACGGACGCCGGCACGCGGATCGTCCACTGCGTCCTGCGCGCCTGCTCGGCACCCAGCACCGCGATTCGTTTGCGCATCAGCGACCGCACTTGACGCACAAACTCCGGGTTCAGGTCCCCGTGCGATGCCACCGCACCCACATCCTCTCTATTGTCGCCTTCGCCCTCACTGGTGTCGTCGTCCACGGTGCCAAACCCGTGCCCGAACCCGCCCTCGGCCTCGGTCTGCGTGACATCGATCGACGCATGGCCCGATGCCGCCGCATGCTCGCGCCGCGCCGCCCGCGTCTCGGCGTGTAAGCGCCGGAGGTCGGCCAGTTGCCGCTCGCGCTCGGACACTGATTGCGATAGCTGGTAGAACGCGGACCCGTGCGCGCGCACCTCGCGCGTCGCGTCGTAGTGGTCCGGTGGAGGGAGGCGGGGTGCGGACGATGTCGACGCGTCGTCATAGTCCTCTTGGTCGTGTGGGTCGTCGTCATCGTGGCGATCGGCGGCAAGCTCGGCGGCCACACTGCGGGGAACTTGGCGCGTGCGGCCAAACTCGTCCGTGACCTCGACCAAATCATCACCACCGTCCGTGACAGCCAGGGCCGAAATGGGTACCGCGAGCGTGCTCCGCAACCGTTTCGCCGGTGGTGGGTCATCCCCATCCTCATCCTCATCATTCGATGACGAGGATTCCGAGGATGAGGACATTTCCCCACGCGCCCGCCGCGCCCGTTTCCGCGCATCTTTGGCCTCCAGCTCGGCCGCGCGCTTGGCCGTGAAATCCACTAGCGGCGCGATATCGGCTGCCCTCGTCTGGGCCATGGCTGCGCGGAATGCATGTGCGCGTGCGGCGGCCGAGTACGGATCATTTGCGTCAATGTCGTTGTCGTCATCATTGGCGGTATTGTCCAGTCCGCCCGTCCGCATCATCGCGTCATACCGCGCCTGCTTGGCCACCAGCGCCGCGTGCACTTGCGCGTAGGTGCGGCCGTTGCTGTCGTCCAGAACTACCGTCTCTGGTGCTGGTGCCGGAGGTGGTGCGCGTGATCCGCTCTTCGGTTTATTATTTGGCGGTTTGGCTGGGAATTTGGCGGTGTCCAGTTTACCCAGGCGCACTCCTGCAGTCGCTGCAGTCGTGGACCGAGGAGGTAGGTCGGTGTCAAGAGTACGGAGCTTTTGTTGCAAGGCCGCGCGCTGTTCCAGAACCTCGGCCTCGTTGCGCATCAGTTCGGCCTTCAAGTCGGACATGCCCGTGGTCGGGTGTTTGCGCGATCCAGGCGCTACAGTTGCCCGCTTTTTGGGTGCGGGGGCCAAGAGCGGGTCGACTTTTTTCGGCCTCAGTGCGCTGGTGGGCGGCGGTTGCCGGGAATTACGCTTCGACATGACCGTGGAAATGGTCGAGGCTCCAAGAGATGCGGCTGTACTGATGTTATGTATAATTGATGACGAACGAAAGAGACACCAAAGAAAACTACGGCCGGCCCTGGGCATGCGCAACCAACCTCGCCAGATCGTCGGAAGTGCACGCGCCTTCCAGGAACGGGTGCGCCAGCAAGTCGGCGGTATCCGACCGCTGGTCCACGTCGACCGTCAATGCGCGGGCCAGGAACGACAGCAGTTCGGGCGATAACTTGCCCGGGTTCTTGAGCGTTGGTGTGCCGTTGGTTGCGACTATTCGTTCAGTTTCGTCAGTCTCATTATTTCGGGAGTTGAGTGAAAAATGGAGGATGTGCGTACTCAAGAACAACGCCTTGAGCGGCTCCTCGTCCAAGTATGGCGGCTCGCCCTCAATCAGCTCCACCACCATGATCCCGAGCGACCACACGTCGATCTTGAACGAGTACTTTTTTTGCTTGACCACTTCCGGTGCCATCCTATTGATCAGTTGGTGAGTCCTATATCCAAGCGACATAGAAAAAAAAAAAAAAAAAGAGTAATAAAACGTACCAGTACGACGTCCCCGCAAGTGTGTCGCGTTTTGTCGCGGCCGTCCGCAGCAACGCCGAGTACCCGAAATCCGTCAAAATCACCCGTCCCGTCTTATCCAGCAAGATATTATCCGACTTGATATCGCGGTGAATGATGTTCTTGGAGTGCAAGTAATGCAGTCCCTGCGCGACTTCACGGGCAATCAGAGCGATCGCCGGCTCCGGAATCCTACCGGGCAAATCGTCAATGATTTCGTTCAAGGGGCCCGACTCCATGAGCTCCATGACCAGCCACAATGACGAGTCGTCGATCAAGTACGAGTCCAGGAACCGAATGATGTTCGGGTGGTGTGACTCGCGCATCACCCGGATCTCGTTGACCAGGATATCGGGCCGGGGCTGTTGCGTGAGCTCCATCTTCTTGATGGCGACGCGGCGACGGGTGGTCACGTGCCGGGCCAGGTACACGAGCCCGGACGCGCCCTGGCCGATCTTCTTGGACACCACGTAGTCAGACGGGTCGGTGCCCGTGACCACTTTGCGCAGGTCGGCGAGCACTTCAAGAGGGATCCCGTTCTTGGACTTCTTGGTCTTCACTGACGGTTTCTTGGTCAGCGTCGTCGTCGCGGTCGCGGTCGGGGGCGATCCGGGCGTCGGCGACGACATGGGCGGGGAACCGGGACCGGGCCGCGGGGCGACCGCCGGCGGCGGGCCAGGCGGGCGCGTGGTGATCGGCGGCGGCTTACTCGATGCTGGCTTGCCAGCCGATGGAGCGGCTGCGGGTGGGCGAACGCCATTGTACTGCTGCTGCTGCTGCTGGTGATGCGCGCCCGCGGGACTGGGTTCGCGGCGAGCACTGCTACCACCCCCGTTAGACGCCATGGGCACGCGCGCAGGCGACACCGACTTGCTCCGCGACGCCGCATGGTGCCGCGGCTGCAATTTCGCCGGCCCCGCCGTGCTGCCGGTGCTCGCTTCCGAAACGGCCGATGCCGCCATACTGGGCGTGCGTGGTGCTGGCGGAATAGGCGAGCTCGGGGGAGCCGCCATGCTGGGCGTGCGCGGAGAATCAGCGGGCCGCGTCGCAGCGGCTGCCGTGGCCCGCGAAATGGGCGGCGGTACGCTCCGCGACGACGAGCTGTACGAGACCGCAGGGGCCGACGGACGACGTGCCTCGCGTCCGCGGGACGGCGCGGGCGGCAATGGGCCTAGCGGCTGGCGCACCAAGGGAGCCGACGGAGGGGCCGCCGAGGGCGACGCGTAGGTCGTTGGCCGCGAGACGGGCGGCGACACGTTCGGGCTCGAGACCGCGGTGGCAGGCACTGAGGACGATGTTGCTGCCAGGGTCGCGGGCCGTTCGGTACGTGGGGCGTCCCCGGGCCCCGAGTCCAGGCGCGGGCGCGCCGAGTCGGCGGCGGGGGCCGAGTCGAGTCGATGCCGGGTGGTGGGCGCGCCGTACACGGACGAGTAAGGGGCGCCGGCGTAAATCGAGTCGACGCGGCGCGTGGGCTGGTCCCACGCGTCCTGTTGCTGCTGTTGCTGGCGTGCCGCCGATGACGATGAGGAGGGCTGCGCATGCGTCGAGCGCTGCGGGGCATACGCGGCGCCGCTGCCGCTGCCGTAGCTGTCGACCGAGTCTCCGCCGCCATAGTACGCGGGCCGCGGCGCAGACGACGTGGTCGGGCTATACGGCGGCTGCTGCTGGTGCTGCTGCTGGTAGGCAGTGTACTGTGAAGGCGGGGCAACCGAAACGCGCGGCCCCCCAGGAGAAGCATGGGGAGCGTATTCGGCCGGTATCGGCGCCATGGTCAGGGAGTCGGGCATGGGAGTGTCCAGCAGAGGCGGCTGAGGGTCCATCATGCGCAGGTCACGCTGGGCGGCGGTGCTGGTGTAAAAATCCAGCACGTCCAGCACCGCCTGCGGGTTCTTGGCCATCTCTTCCTTCGAGATGGCCGACGTGTTGAGCAGCGCGCGCCACTGGTCGGGCAGGCCCTATTATCCATTTTTATTTGGTCAGAAATGAGCTCCATCGCGGGCAACGCCAATAAATAAAAAAGGACAAATACCGTAAACGACCCGGACTTGCCGTCCAGCCCGACGTGCATGTTATGTTTAAAGTCAGTCGGGCCCGAGACGCCCGTGCGCGTAGCCCTAGCGCGGATCTCGTCCATCCACCCGTACACTTCGTCGTCGGACCGGCACGACAGCAACAGCACGCGGTCCGACGTGGTCACCTCGAAGCAGTACGGCTTGGCGTCGACGCGGTCCACCGACGTGATGGCCGATAAGAACAGCAGCGTCACCGCCTGCGCCGACGACTCGGACTTGTGCAGCGCAATGGTTTGCTCGCGCAGCACCACCCACCGCTTGTTCCACATGAACGACATGAGGCCGTCCTCTTTCACGGCGAGGTAGCCGGCCTTGATGACGCGGGCGGCCATTACAGTATATTTCGTAGATAGGTGTGTTCTTTTTGTGCGCAAGCTATGCCAGTAATGCGCTAGATATATGCCAGGAGATGTGCCAGAGGACGCAGGGACGGGATAAAGGGTCGAGCGCGCGAAAGAGAGACCTCCACTTCAACGTCAACTTGTGGCGTGGGGGAGGTTTCATGTTTGCGGGGACCATCATCAAAGTACGACGCCTTTGATATGGGAGCCATTTTTTATATATATTAAACACGCCGGCCACCACCCCGCCGCAGGACCATCTGAGCCACCTCGCGCTCGCCGACGCCGTTGTCCGCGCACTTGAGGAACGGGTGCGTGCACAGTGTCCCCGCAGTCGCTCGGCTGTCCACGTCCAATGCAAGGCACTTGTCCAAGAAGTCCTGCAGCTCGGGCACCACGCCTGCCTGGCGCAGTGGTCTCGGCGTATCGTTTGTTGCGACTAATTTTCATTTTTCACGCGGTGAGTGACCATCACCTTTAAAAAGGAAGAAACAAAAAACGGACTCAGGAACAAAGCCTTGAGCGGCTCCTCGTCCAAGTATGGCGGCTCGCCGTCCACCATTTCCAGCGTTAGAATGCCCAGGCCCCACACGTCCACTGACAGCGTGTAGGTGCGGTGCTTGATGACTTCCGGTGCCATCCTGTATTTTCTAGAGTCAGTACCCGCATGCTCGTACCAAAAAAAAAAAAAAAGGATGAAGTATACCAGTATGGCGTCCCCACAAGCGTATTCCGCTTCCCCCGCTTCTCCTCTGACAAGTGTGCCGCGAACCCGAAATCCGTCAACTTGACCGCGCCGTTATTGGCCAGAAGCACGTTCTCCGACTTGATATCGCGGTGCGCGATCCCGAGCGCATGCAAGAACTTGAGCCCATTGGCCACGCACCCAGCCACATGCGCAATCAGCGGGTCCGCGAGCCCGACCCCGATCTTATCCTCGAGGAAATCGGCCAGTGCTCCGCCTTCCATGAGTTCCAGGACCGCCCACACTTCGGCTCCGCCCACCAGCATGGCCCCGTGGTACCCGATCAAGTACGGGTTGCGGTCGCCGACGGCGCCCATGATCACGAGCTCGTTGCCAATGGCCTCGGGCCGCGGCTGCGACGGTAAATGAATGCGCTTGATGGCCACCCATTTGCCCGTGGCACGGTGCCGCGCACGGTACACGGCGGCCGATGCGCCTTTACCAATGGCTTTCATGCCCGCATAGTCGGTCGGGGACTGCCCGTGGGCGGCGGACGCGGCCACGATCCGCTGAATTGCGGCGACCAAGTGCGGCGAGACCGGACGCGTGGACTGCCGCCGTTGTCGGTGCTGGACGGCCGGAAGCGCCGCGGGCTGAATGGACCCGGGAGCGGCCACGGACCGCGGACGCGTCGCGGCCGCGTACACGGCGGCCAGCGGCAAGTCGTCGGCGATGGTCGATGCGCCCGAGTCGCGGGCGGCCGTGGACCGAGCACTGACGCTGGCCGAGTCATCACCGTTACCACTGGCCGTGGTGCTGGACGTGGGTGTGGACGCCGACAAGGGCAGCGGCGGCACACCTACCATGGATACTGGCCGCGGCGCCGGTGGAGTGGTCGGCACGGGCGGCGGCGCTATGTTCGGCGGCGGCGACTTGGCGGCCGTTGGGGGAGGCGGCGCTTGTGCGCTTGAAGCCAAGATTAGCGACGCGGGTCGGGGCACGGGGCTGCCCGAAGTCGACTCGGACCGCGACACCGATGTAGGCCGGCGCAGCGACACCGGTGGAGCGGCAGGTGGCGGTGTCGTGGGTGGCGGAACGGGCGGTGGGCCACCAGCCAGCGACAGTGGACGCGGGACCGACTGTGCCCGCGCGTGCAGCGAGACGCGCGACCGGCGCGGGACGGGCGAGTCGTCACCAGTGAAAGGGGAGGAAGGTGTTGGCGGGAGTGGGCGCGGAAGCGATGCCCAGGGGCGGCTGTCGGTGGGCCGCGAGAGCGAGGGGGACCGCGACAGGCCCGCGACGCCCGAGTCCGCGCGAGAGTGTGCAGCACCTGGCAGCGGCGGCGCGTCCATGGGCGGCGTGTAAGGTGCCGCTGTCACATCGGTACTGCTACTCCCGAGGCGCGAAGTGGATGGGTCGGCCGACCGCGACCGGTCCAGCAGCGCCGAGTTGGGGCGGTACGCTGACGACCGGCGGGCCGGAGCAGCGCCAGAACCACTACTACCACTACCACCGCCACCATTGGCCACATGCGTGGGCCCAACCGTCGGGCTACTAGCCCCACTGGTCGGGTTAGTGTTGTTAGAGGTGCGCTGCGACCGCAACGTTCCCGAGTCGTACGAGTCCATGTCGGTGGAGAACGAGTAAATGTCGGTCGAACCGTACGAGATCGAGTCGCGGTTGGACCGGCCGCGCGATGCCGGGCCCGCCAACGGAATCAGCTGCGACCGCTGCGCCTCCACGTAAAACTCGAGCACATCGAGCACCGCTTGTCGGTTCGAGAACAGGTCGTCTTTGGTGATGGTCGATTTCTCAAGGATGGTCTGCCACTCCTCGGGCATGCCCTGTCCAATTTTTTTATCGTGTCAGTATTGAATAAGTCATGACATTGCTCGAGGTCCGTTTTCGGCTACCTCTATGTGCCCCGCCACGGATGCACACCCACCCAATAAAGAAAAAAGTTATGAAAATACCTGGAAGTTACCCAACTCGTCCAACCCGACATGCATGTTATGTTTAAAGTCAGTCGGCCCCGATGCCAAGTTAAGTTGCGGCGACCGCTCGTACACGTCGTCAATCCACGCATACAGGTCGGCGTCCGACTTGCACGCGAGCTTGAGCACGTGGCGGCGCGAGTGCGGCGGGGCCAGCACCACCACCTCAAAGCAGAACGGTTTCGTGTCGGTGCGTTCCACGCCCGTCACCGACACCATGGGCACCAACAATAAGGGCGCGGTCGTGGTCGAGAACTCGGACTTGTACACGCAAAGCGTGTCCTCGTACAGCACCACCCACCGCTTGGTGAACGAAAAGGTCATCAGGCCGTCGTCTTTCACCGCCAAGTACCCCGCGCGGACCGGTTGCGGGGGCGCCGCGGACCGGGATAAGGTCGATGGGCCGTACGGGTGATACGACATTATATTTTTGTGGGATCCTTTCTATTCTGGTACACTAGATTGAAGCGTGTCGTATTTCGGTGATGGAGCGAAAGAGTGCAAACTTCGCCACAACAAAGCCGCTTGAGTGAATGAGACTAAAAATGTGGACGAGAAAAGCGAAAGAGAGAAGCGTGTTGGACGACGACCCGGATGTGGGCGACGACGCAAGCCTGCAGCATCACTGCCGTGCTCTTGGCTCCTCCCTCACCCCGCCGCAGCCAGCAAAAAAAAAAAAAAAACGCGAGCGCACAAAACGGGGCCACAACTGTTTCATGTCAGCTGAAAAAACGGGTCGAGTGCCACCGCCACCATCACTTGCTTATATGTTTATTCAACCCCAGTACGCGGTGGCAAAACGCTTGTACACCAGTACCGCGGCCGTCGCCGCGCCGACCACCGCGACGGCAGTACTCAGCGTCAGCGGCGCCATCGCCAAATCCGCACGGCGCACCGCACGCACCACTGCGCCGACCACTGACGCTTTGGCCCGATCATCCTCGCGCTTGATGACCTCCCGGGCCTCTCCACAGGCCACGCGCACGTCCACGCACGCGGCGCGCATCTCCCGCGCGACGTTGGCCGCCCGCTGTTTGGCCAGCTCGTCGTGCGGCTCGCCCAGCGACTGCTGCTGCACGTACGTCAGCTCGTCAATGTACGCGTCGACCCCACGCTGCAAGTCGCGCGTGAACCGCAAGAACACGGCCCGCACCGACGCCATGTCGGTGGCCTGTAAGATCAGTTGCACGGCCAGTCCCTTCCGGATCTTGACCGCGCCCTTGAATACGGAAGGGTTGTTGTACACTTCGGCTAAGGTGGCGATGGCCATAACTTGCGGGATCGCACAGAACCGGAAGACCGAGGGTTCGGACAGGTGCGACAGGTACACGAGCGAGTCACGGACGTGCGTCAGCGCGTTCGCGCACTGGTGGTTCAGGGCCGCGCGTCCCTTTCCGTAGTTGTCCTATCCAATTTAATGTAAGCATTTTCTCCAGATGAATCCCAAAAAAAAAATTATATGGTAGTACCGACGACTCGAGCAGCTCGGCCAGCGCATGCGCATAGTTACCCCAGATCTCGCGGGGCCAGAACGCGCGGTTCTCCTCGAAATCCTCGTGGAAGTCGCGGGTGATGTTGATCTTTTGCAAGAACAGGCCCATCGAGTTGGCCAGGTGTAAGTTATCGGCGGCGAGGGCTTGCGACGACTCGAGACCCGATGCCAGGAACAGGCGTGTGAGGCCGTGGCCCACCAGCCCGGCAACGTAGTGGCAGTACTGGTCGTACTCTTCAATCGACTGCACACGGTTACCCGAGAGCAGGACGGCCGATTCTGAGTAAATTTATTGTCAGTGAAGGGGACGTGAAAAAAAAAAAAAAAAACGAGCGAGCGAACCAGCATCCTCGGCCAAATCCGACGCCATGGCCTTTTCGACCGCCTGGTCCTGCTCGTACGCGCGTTCGCAGTAAAATGCCATCCCCTTCGCCATTTTCTCGGTAATATCACCAATGACCGCCTGGAACTCGACCGGCAACCGCAAGAACTGGTCCACGACCACGTGGAACTCAACCAGCAAGTCGCGGTCCTTGTCGGCCAGCGCGTTCTCCGTGAACGACCATCCGGGGGTGGCCAAGTGCTCGTGGAAGTGCAGCAGGACCTGCAGTTTACGCGGCAGAGGGATCGTCATGTCGTCCTCGACGGTATCGAGCCCGCGCAGCGCCAAGTAAAAAATGCACACGGCGTCGCGCAGGTCTGGGTGCAACGCACGGATCACGGCCGCAAACGACCGCGACGTGCGGTCCAGGTAGTAGTAGCTGCGGGCCAACGTGGAGCCGGCAACGGCCGCGGCGTCTTCGGGAGGTGAGGAAGTGGTAAGGGTGGACGCCGAGTCGTGGCGGGCAGTCGACGACAGAGCGCCGGCTCCACTGGCCTTGTCATGGTCAGTGGTGCCAGATGTGGCGGCCGCAGACGCAGACGCAAGGGAAGAAGACGACGAAGAAAAGCCGGCGACCTTGCTCTTCTCCGACTTGGCGCGGCGCCGCTCCTGGACAGCGTACTGCGCGAGCGCAACCAGCTCGGACGGGTGGAAGATGGACTTGAGGAGCGACGACATTATAATTTGTTTAGAGTCGGGGTGCAAAAGAAGATGGAACTATATCAAAAGGCAGTGCTTGGGCCAAGTGCGTTGTCGTCCGGTACAGTCTGAGCAATGTCGTTCGGTCTTGTTTGTCGGGGTTTAAAGCGAGTGGTGCGTCGTGCGAACAAACCAAACACGGGGCGGTCAAAGAGAAGCAAAGAATTCAATTGCCCACAGGTGCTGATGCCCGCTCTCGGCGGTACACGGTCACGATCGGCGCCGACGCCGGCCCCGCCCCAACCAGAGCCGTCGGGAACAACGGATGGAACGCCGCCGCGGTCACTTTGCCCAATCTTTGGCCCAGGAACCCCTCGTAATGCGTTGCCGAGTGCGCTACAGCGCCCGTGGCCATATTGACCAGCTTGCACTGCTGCGCGGCCGACCCCGCGACCGCCAGCGGCGCGTACGGGTGCATGGCGAACGCCGACAGACTCGCGTTCTGCCCGAACGCGTTGACAGTGCGCACCGACCGCGTGGGCGACCGCAAGTCCCAGAGTTTCAAGTCCCCGGCCGCCGATGCCGAAACCAGCATGCCTGCCAGAGGCGACGCGACCGCGGCAGCGCGTTCGGCCCGTTCCAGCTCTGCGACACTTAACCCAGCCATGGTGGCCGCCGACCCGCCGTCCACGATCGCCGCGGGCGGGACCCGCTGCCCGCACTCGACGCCGACGCACCATGCCGGGTGTTCTTTCGGTGCCGCCACCAGTGCGTCGGCGGGCGGGGCGCGCACGTCCAGCACCCTCACTGCGCCGTCGGCCCCGCCGGCCACCAGCACGTGCGGCGACCCGAGGACATCGCACGCCAGCGCGGTGACGGCGGCGGCCGACCGCGTATGCACCACGTGCGCGGGCTGATCGCGGTCCAGGTCCCACAGCCGCACGGTGCGTGCGGCGCCGGCCACCGCCAACATGCCCAGCGGGCCGATCCATTTGAGGACCACGGCGTCGGCGGCGGCGCCGCGGACCCGCGGTGGGGTCAGGTCGGGCGCTGCGCGCCAGCTGGTGGCCACGGTGGGGACCACGCCCACAGACTCGTCGTCGTCTTCGTCGTCATCAACCAATTGGCGTGTCTGTCGCTGCTGGGGCCGTAAGCGGGCCCCGATCCACCGCCCGCGGTCGTCGTTCCCATGCCCGCCCGTCCCATCCTCTCCTCCCTCACCAGCGATCTCGACCTGTCGCGCCGTGTACGCCGACCGGTACGGCACCACGTCGCGCCAGACGCGCACCGCGCCGTCGGCCGACGCGGACATCAGCAGCGAGTACGCGTCCTCGTGCGCGACCTCGATGGCCGTTGGTGGCGCAGTCCCGTGCTCCAATCGGTACAGTTCGGTGGCGCCCGTCAACCGCTGCGCCTTGTTACCCGAAGTGTCGGACGTCAGGCCAGGGACCGACCACACGCCGATGTGTGTGCCCTGGGCTGCAAACACGAGGTCCTCGAACGCGTGCACGCGCAAGGCGCGGAGCGGGGAGGAGGCGGTTGGGAGCGCGAATGTTAGTGCTTGGGACCATGCGGGCGATGTTGGTACAGTGGTCGTGGTGTCGTTACCGTTCACAACGATGCCGGATTCGGCCGCGATGGCCACACAGGGGCCGTGCGACGCCATTACCAGCTTGCGGTTGCGCTCGAACGTCCACTTGCGTTCCAGGTCGCGCACGCTGCCTTGTTGGCGGATTTCCATTGGCTGTTTTTTTTCCATGGTGAATACCAATCAGACCAACAATAACGACAAAAAAATGCTGGCATACCAAGATCTGAGGCTCGGCAAAGAACCGTCGCTGCCTTTCAAACAGCGTCGAGCACGGCGGGTAGATCGGGTGCTTGGCAATCACCGCGTCCACGACCCGCTGCGCGATCTTGGCCACGGCCGGGTCCGGGTCCACGCTGGCCATCAGCAATAGTTTCCATGTAGCACCCGCAATCGCCTCAAATGCGCCGGCCGCAGGGACCGCTACCAAGGCTGCCAGGCGCGACGGAACCGGCACTCCTGGTTGCGATATAACTGCCCCAGTACCACCCACATGACTGCTAGATGCTGGTCCAGTGACAGCGGCGGCAGCAGCAGCAGCCGTGGCCGCGGCAACCGCCTCGTTGCGTTCGGCCACCATGCGTTCGGCCGCTCCCTCGAACCACGGCCGGTGGTGCGATACGAAGCACGCGAGCGCAATCACGCCCTCCGCCCTGACCAAAGGAGCCGCGTCCGAGACCGTCGGGAGTACCGCGGTCACCATATCCAGCGTCACGGGCTGCAGCTGTGGGGATGCCAATTGCAAGAACGTTCCCAGCGCCAGCGCGGCGGCCGCCCGCACTTCGGTGACGGCGTCGGCCAAGCAGAACCGGGCAATGGCCGCATGCAGCCCGTCGTCGAGCGCGTGCAAGATGGCGTCCGATTGCTGGTGACAGACCTGCGCAATGGCGATGCACGCCCACTGGCGTAACAAGTCGTCGGCGTCGCCCAGGTACAGCGCCGCGTGCTGTAACACGCCGGCGTGCAAGCACGCTTGTTGTCCCGCTCGGTACCCGTGGCACAGCGTGGCCAGAATGAACGCGCACATGGCCCGGTGTTCCGACACGTCGGTGACCGACGTTAAGTTGGCGGTGGGCGAGAGGACGTGCACAAAGTACGCGTACCCGGCCTCCTTCATCAGGTCCGCCTGGCAGCCCGCTGGGTCCACGGCCAGGATCCGCGTCCAGATAAACACCAGCACCGGTTTCAGTTCAGGTGCGGGCGATTGCAGCAGTTTCAGCACGTAAGGGAAGATCCCGACTTGCAATGCCTCGGCAACCGCCCAGGGACCCAGGTCAAGGAACCGCGACAAGATGATCAGGGCGCGGGTCCGGTGGTGCTGGGAGAGCAGGACTTGCAGGACGATCGGCAGCTGCAGCGGTGGCTGCGACGCGGCCGACGCCGTGACGAGCCACACGTCGAACGCCGTCAGCTGCTCGGCAAAGAAGGGCGAGTGCGCGTACTCGGCGTGGTGAGCAAGCGGAGGGAGCATCACCGGACCGCCAATGCCGCGCATCTGTTGCTGCTGCTGCTGCTTCTGCTGCATCGGCGGGTGGCCCAGTAACCCCGGCAACTGGTCCACGACCATGTCCACGACCAAGTCCCATGCGATCCACAGCGGGTGCATATCCGTCGCGGGAAGTGCGGGCGACGTCATCGGGTTACACCCGTAGTGCTTGAGAATGCGCTGTGCGAGCAAGTAGTTGCGGAACAGACCTGCCACCAGCAAGTCCTGGCGGAAAAGCCGCCGGAACACGTCGCGCGGCAACACCGACCACGCGATGGTGTCGGTGACGGCAGTGAAGATCCAGTTGAGTTCGCCCAGTGGCGTGCGGCGGTCGTTGAGCCGGCCTGGTAATTGGGCGGCCAACTCGACCGGACAGTGTGCGCGGGCGCTCGCGTGCGTCAGCAAGTGCCACTGAAGCGCCATGGTGATGGGCGTCGTCAGGCACGCGGTGAACACGTCCGCGGGCAAGTCGGGCGTCCATGGCAGTGTATCTCCGGCCGCGCACGACGCCAGCTGGATCGATTCGGAGAATGGGGTCGGCAGAGAAGATGGAGGCACTGTAGAGGAGAGCAGCGGAGGCGTGCCAGGCAGGTCTGACACGGATCCGGTGGCAGTCAGGGTACCCAATGTCCCCGCCAGCGATCCGTTGGACAAGGTCGCAGCAGCAGCATTGGCGGCAGCATTGGTAGCGGCATTGACGGCATTCGCCGCGTTGGCCGCGGCCTCGGCGTCCCGCGTCGCCGCGAACTGGTTGAACGCCGTGACAATATTGCCCGCGGCCGAGCAGTCCCAGACGTAGATGGCCGGCGACCCGAGCCAGCTCTGCAGGTCGTACACCGACACGGGAATGTACTGCGTGTACGTCTTGTTGAACACCCAGATTTCGCCCGAGGGGGTGGGTTTGGGTACCCCGTGCCCGTTGAAGTGAAACAACACACGCTCGTCCTTGGCCAGCCGGCGCAACCCCGAACACAGTTTCTTGACGTCGTCGAGCGTCGGGTCCAGCGCCAGCCGGTACTTTGCCCGCGGCTGAAGCACCTCGTACTGCTGCTGTAAATGTTTCGCGATCAAGTCCAGCGACTTGGCCGCCGTCTCTTTAAACGGGTCCACCCACGCCTGAAGCGTCGCGGCTTTGGCCGGGCGAGGCTGGTCGGGCGGCTGCACGCCAATGTTGAGGCACAGCGTCAGCGCGACCGCGTTGGTCTTGACGCGCGTGGTGGTCCGCCACTCGGGGAGCGTTGGCAGCGCCCACTCGGGGCCGAGCTCGATCGTGCCGTTTGCGCCCGCTGCGGCGGCGGCGGCGTTCGTGGTATCGGCTTCAGTGTCGCGGATACTACGGGCACGAGGGCCATTAGTGAGGGGCGCGGCGCCTCCTTCGCCGTGCACGATACGACAAGTACTGGCACTGGCGTCTGTGCCATTGGGTGCGATAGGATCGTCCAGACCAGGTTGCATAGCGGCGGCGCGCGCGGCCGACCGCGCGTGGGCAATGGCGGCCGGAATCAAGTCGCGGCGCATGCCCGGCGTAAAAACCGGCGGGTCGGTCGGGAGCACCATTCTTCTTATGATATACGATACGATTATGGCTCCTCAATATTCTTGCCTCACTCAAGACTTTTTTTTTTTTGCCATGTAAAATCGTTCCCCCGACTTGATGGGGGACTTGCCCCCCCTTTTGAGAAAAATTCACGGGCAGGTCCAGGGAATGGACAAGGCCGAGCGTAAGCTGATCCTATTGGGACTGGGAATGCCATGCATGTGCTGATTTTGACAGACCTCCTCAGAATTCATTCAAAAGAGGTTGCATTCACTTTTCGCAGTCCAAACACGAATCCTGGGACCGGGTTCGCAACGTTTACGCTGGTGTTTTATACGAGACAAGGAAAGAAGGATTATTTTCTTACATGACGGCGAGCAGCATGACCATCGGCACCACAAAGTTATCGAACTGCGACGACACCGCCTCGACCGCGCCCGTGAGCAGTACCGCCACCACCAACCCGGCACTGAGGGGCTCGCCCAGCGCCGCAAAGAACAGCAGTGTTCCGCCCACAAACCCGGCAGATCCTTGCACCGTCTTGGTCGTTCCCGCGTGCCACCGGACGGCCACCCCGCGCTCCGCCGCTCGCCGGCCAATCACCGACGCCAGCGCGTCGCCCACACCCAGCGCCGCCATGCCCGCCAAGCCCGACCGCCAGGTTCCCTCGATCACGCCGGTCCACACGGGCAGCGCAATGCCCAGAAGCAAGTGCATGTGCGACGTCAGCACAAACGATTCGTCGCGAATGTCGCGGAACGGGGCCAGCGCGATTTGGAGCAGCGGGCCTAGGGGCGGCGCGGACGAGACGCGCAGCATTTCGGCGAACGTGAACGCCGATAGGGCCACGGTGAGGGCCAGGGATGTGAATACGGGCTGCACATATCTTCTAGTTAGTTCGAGTGTCATTCCAATGAAAGGAGAAAAAAAAAAGCATACCGTCCACACGTATCCAGGAAGCACGATGGCGATCGCCAGGAGATGGTACGCCTTGCGCTGGGCATTGGATGACCGGTGCCACGGGAACACAAAGAACGCCAGCGCCAGGATCCCGATCCAGTACCCAATCATGACCGAGTGCGCCGGCGACGAGATAATGTACCCGACCACCCTTTTTTTTAAAGGGTGTATCAGTCTAGTTACCGCGTAAAAAAAAAAATAAAGAAAAATACAAACCAAGTCCACGGCTCGACTCCACTCCGCAGGTACATGAGCGGCGTGACGCCACCGACAATCACGGCGGCAATCACCGCGTACAGCGACGCGGCCGATCTCGCTCGGCGCCGCCCGCCATCGCTCAGCGGCGTCTTGCCCTTATCCAGCGACCGCAGCCGTTTGACCACGGGCGCGGCCACCGCCGCCGCCGCCGCCGACCCGAGCGCCAAGTGCTGCATGGCCGCCACTACCACGTGCGCGTGGGTCGGGCGCGCGCGGAAACTATCGGCCACCAGCACCAAACCCGTGGCCAGCGCCAGCGCTTCGCCCAGCGAGAACGCGCGCGGCATCGAGTGCAGCAGCGCGGGGGCCGTGGTCAGTGCCAGCGCCACGACTGTCCACGGGTTGGATGGGGTGAGCAGGTGCAGGACTAAAGCTAGCTGGAACAGACGGGCAGCGGTTCGCGGGGAGGCGATGCGGGTCAAATAGGTGATGGCCACGCCCAAGCTACCCAGGAGCTGCCAGGCGACCGCGTGCGAGACAAACGACGCGTACGACGACCGCGCCAGTAACGCCGGGATCATGGCGGTGCCGTAAATCAGGCCCGCCGACGCGTGCGCGCGCGTTGCCGATTCCAGTGGCCACTCCCGCGGCGGCGGGGGCGGAGGGTGAGATGGCACGTCACTGTCACGATCAGGAGGAGGTGCCAGTCGCGCAAGTCGACGACGCTCGAGCCCTACGTCGGCTGCAGTGGCTGCAACGACCGCGGCCCATGCCCACCAGGGTACGGAAGCGGCGTGGCAGGCCGGGGTGGACGACAAGAACGCCGAGTACGGCGTGTGCGATGCGTCGGGCGGGCAGCTGACGGCCAGGGCCGCGGCCACAAGGGCATTTTCGACCAGGACCGGCGCGATCGCACGCAGCGACCGGGGGTTGACTGGTGGCGGCGTCATTTTGTACTTTTGTTTTGTCTGTGTCTCTTGCGACTTCCGAGTAGAAGAGAGGAGAGACCGAGGTATCGGCCGGGAGCCCAAGAAGTGCTGCTGGGGGTGCGGCGAAAACCGAGGTTGGGGAGGGGGCCATCATTGCAAACAAATTTCATGCCGCAAAGGCCCAACCCAAAAGTACTAAGTTGGCTTTTAGTAGGGTACTTAAATGCACGATCACGCGACCGCGTTCTCCCATATTCTCGACGATTTTTGGACGCGTTCCACGGCCAACGACGGTGCCCGTCAGCACAACCCATACGCGTACTCTCACTCAGCTAGCGCGTGTCCTGGTGGGAACCCTATTCTCCCTTTCAAAACCTCCTCCACTAGTGTCCGACTTCCAGAAAAAAAACAAATACACGTCAAAAACCGACGCTCTTTCCAACACACGCACGAACAATAGCGTCGTCCCATCTTTTCGATTCCCCCCCCCCCTCCATTTTAATCCATTATGGCCCGCGAAACAAAGTACTACGAGGTGCTCGGCATCGACCCCTCGGCGTCTGAGGCCGATATCAGGAAGGCGTACCGCAAGATGGCGCTCAAGTACCGTATGTTATATCAGCTTGATAATGGAAGGGCACGATCGCTCACTTTGAAAAACGAATGGCAGACCCCGACAAGAACCCTGGAGACGAGACCGCCGCTGCCAAATTCCAGGAGGTGTCCAAGTCGTTTGAGGTGCTCTCGGACGACCAAAAGCGGTCCATTTACGACCAGTGCGTTTTTTTTCGTTTACTGGACCATGCGTCATTGTGCATTGTGGTGGGGCGGCACAATCAAACTAAAACAACATGACAAAAAAACAGATTCGGCGAAGCTGGCCTCGAAAACGGCGGCCCCGGCGGCATGGGCGGTGGCGGCATGGATCCCTCGGACCTGTTCTCGACGTTGTTTGGCATGGGCGGCGGTCGCGGCGGACAACGCGATGCCGGCCCGCGTCGCGGCAAGGACATGGGCCACGTGATGAAGGTGTCGCTCGAGGACATGTACCGGGGCAAGACGTCCAAGCTGGCGCTCAACAAGACGGTGCTGTGCCGCAAGTGCGACGGCCGCGGTGGGAAGGAGGGCGCCGTGCAGACGTGCGGCGGGTGCCGTGGCCAAGGGGTGCGGATGCAGATTCGCCAGATTGGCCCGATGATCCAGCAGTTCCAGTCGCCGTGCCCGGACTGCAACGGCGCCGGCGAGACGATTCGCGAGCGCGACCGCTGCACCGAGTGCAAGGGCAAGAAGGTGCTCAACGAGCGCAAGATCCTCGAGGTGCACATTGAGCGCGGGATGGTCGACGGCCAAAAGATCACGTTCCGCGAGGAGGGCGACCAGGCGCCGGGGATGGTTCCCGGAGACGTGGTGATTGTGCTCGAGGAGAAGCCGCACGAGCGGTTCCAGCGTAAAGGCGCCACGCTCGTCACCGAGCAGACGATCGACCTGCTGACCGCGCTGGCGGGAGGGCAGTTTGCAATCAAGCACCTGGATGACCGCTGGCTGCACGTGACGATTGTGCCGGGGGAGGTCATTCAGCCCGACGCGGTCAAGATGATCCAGGGCGAAGGGTTTCCCTCGCAGCGCCACCAGGAGTTTGGCGACCTGCTCGTCAAGTTCAACATTGCGTTCCCGGACGCCCAGGACTTGACCGCCGACAAGATCGAGTTGCTGGAGCGCGCTTTGCCGCCGCGCCGCCCTCTGCCGCCGCTCGGCCCGGGTGCCGAGGTGGACGAGTGCGTGCTCATGGAGCCGTCGCAGGGCAACCAGTCGGGGAACCGCGGGCACATGGACGCCATGGACGAGGACGATGACCAGCACGGCCATGGCGGCGGGCCGCAGGTGCAGTGCGCATCCCAGTAATTCACTTGTGTTCTTTTTTGCTTCCATAAAAAAAACTTGTATTTCTTTCCATCTCGACCTCGAGCGCGCGCATATTATACTGAGCGCCCTAGTTGTTAAACAGCCATTCGATCGCTGCGTTCACGTTGCCGCCGGTCAAGAGCAGCGCGCGCAGGTTGCGCTCGCCGTCCATCATGCCCATTTCTGCCAGCTGCGCCAGCTGCGACGCGTACCGCTGCTCGGGCGGGATCGATGGCGCAGCGGGAGCAGCGGGCGTCTGTTGTGGGAATCCGCCAAATGCGAACGGGTTGAATGCCGGTGCAGCAGCGGGAGTGGGAGTGCGAGCACCTCCGGTTGGTGGAACACCAGCACCAGCAAGCGCCGCAAACGGGTTAGCAGCAGCACCGCCCATGCCGGCTCCACCCATGGCACCGGCCATACCCCCGGCACCGCCCATCGACAGCATGGCTCCGAGCGCCTGCGGGTTGGACATGAGCGTCTGCATCATGGTGCGCATCTGTGGGTCGGCCAGCGCCGGGTTCATGGCCGTCATCATTTGCATCATTTGTGGGTCCTATCATGACGCATACCGATCAATGAGCTCGACCAATCACAGCGAAAAGGATTGAACTCGTTCGTACCTGCATCATGGCCGACATTTGCGCCGACATCATCTGCAGCGCCGCCGGGTCGTTGGCGATCGCGGACATGTCGGGCATGCCGCCACCGGCACCGCCCATGCCACCGCCCATGCCGCCCATTATGCCGGCAAGCATTGGGTTCATCATTGGGTTCATAGAACCCCCAGCGCCGAAAGCACCGCCAGTAGCACCAGCACCAGCACCGACACCGGCAAAGGCAGCGAAGGGGTTGGTGATATCCGCGGCGGCGGGAACAGCAACAGGGGCAGCAGCTGGAGTAGGGGCAGCCGCGGGAGTGGGGGTAGCGGCCGATGGTGCGCGAGCCGCCTTGACGACCTGTCAGATCATTTAAATGTGAATTCCCAAACCACGACGGTATCGGTCAAGCGCAGTATAAGAAGGAAACGTACGTGGATGGTATCGCCCTCCTTCTGTTATACGATCAAGTTCCAAAGGTCAGCAACTCATTAATACGGTAGAAAAAACGCAACATACAATCTTATACGTGTCCAGCAGATCCTCGTCCTTGAGCACGCGGCCCGAGTAAATGATGCGCAGGCCCTCGGCCGGGTAGTCAGTGGACCCGAGGGCCGTGGAGACGGCGCGCTTGAGATCGGCCACCGTCGAGTCGAGGGACACGTCCACCTGGGCACGGGCCTCGGAGGAGCTGCGGACGTTGACTTTGACCATTTCTTTATTACTTTTTTTTGTGGATTGTGCTTGAGAGAGGGAAGAGCAGCGAGTTTGAGGCGTAAAGAAATCTTGACACGTTGAAGGCGATTGAACACTTGGGATTACAAAGAAATGCGCAACCTCGCCGGATTCTACACGGCCATTCTCGATCCGGCCGTGCGTGCGCTGCGTGTGCCACCTTCCATAGTACACCGGGCTGCGGCACAAGTTCCCATTCCTACGTCGATTGTGCCACCCATTCATAAAGATGACTCCATTGCTCTGAAATATGCACACCCTCGCCCCATTGCACCCCCACCACCCGAGGACTGCTGTATGGCAGGCTGCGTCCACTGGTATCCACGATTATTTCAATCCAAAGTCGTTGAAACTGACAACGAAATGGACTAGTGTATGGACTCTGTATGCCGACGAGTTTGTCCAGCACCGCCGCGCATTGCGAACCTGGCACGCGAACCGGTACCAGTGGGCCACCGAACTCTTAAAGGACCAGCCTCAACAAATCAAAATCCAATTGAAGCAGCAAATGGAAGAAGACCGCGTGGGCATGGCCGAACCCAACTCCGAGTCCGAGGAACGACGCGCCGCGTTGGCGGGCATGGATCCAGCGGTGCGCGTGTTCTGGGAAATGGAGCAACGAACCAAGCCCAGTGGGAAATAAAAAAATAATGGACGCGGAAGCCCAGTGACCCCGTTACCACCTCTCCTTGAGTACAAATATCGCGAATAGACACCTTCAAAATCCTTTTTGCAGTGGAAAAATTACACAATGCATGAATTCGTCCAAGAGTTGCGTGGGCTTTCGCGTCAATGCGGCCACTGCGCGCTTAGTGGGCGTGAGATACTGCACGCGTCCTGCCCTTCATCAGGCGGCGCGGGGTGTTCGTCATCGCCGCTATGAGTTTTTGTTTTCTTGCAGCATGGAGCCAGCACCGGACATACTCTCTCATCTATCCACGCTAATATTATTATGAAGTTATGGGGATATTGTGAGTCCTCGTCGTCATGTCCCTCGGGTGAACTCCGCCGCGTCCGGCCGGCCATCTCATCAGCTTCGGCAATTTTTTTTTTTTCTCCATGGCAGCTTGTTTGAAAGGGTCGGCCGGTCTGCCCTCCCATTGTCCTTTTGAAGAAGACCACGGCCCAAATAAAGAGAATGCATAGCCATAACCTCAACACTCTGCTGGCCCACGCCGACCACGCCGCCGCCACCGCCACCGAGCACGCGACCCACGCCGGCCCGTCGGTCACTCCCGGCCTGACCCTTTCCACAACCTACACGCAGCCCGTTCCCGCCGACCTGGTGTCGCTGATTGCCGCGGCCGAGCGTGAAGTGGATGGGTCTGAACTCAATAATGGACACGCGGCCATGACGAGACCGCCGTACGTCTACTCGCGGTACGGATCGCCGGTGGTGGACCGAGTCGAGGCGGTGCTAGGCGCGCTCGAGGGCGCATACGCTCAAGAAGGCGATCAAGTGCATGCGGTCGTGTACGCGAGCGGGTTGACGGCCATTCACGCTGGTTGGTATCCCTTTTTTTTCGTCACGTCGTATTGAGCCAAAGGTCACATCAAAATATATCAAAATAGCCATCAGCGTGTACAAGCCGACCCGGATCATTTCGGCCGTCGGGTACCATGGGACCGCCGCGGCCATTGCCGAGTACGTGACCAACCGGCCCACGACCGTGCACGCGCGCGTCGACCCGCTGGCCCTGGTCGCCCTCGCATCCTCGCCCAATGCCGCTTTACCCGCCGCACTGGCCGCCATATCCGACCCGGCGCACACGGTGGTGATCGTCGAAACTCCCGCCAACCCGCTGGGTACCATCTTGCCGCTTGCCGCCATTGCGTCTCGGCTTCCGACCGGAACCCACCTGGTCGTCGACGGTACACTGGCCCCGCCGCCGCTGCAGTACGCATTGTCGATCCGCGGAGTGTCAGCGGTCATGCACTCGGCCACCAAGTACTTGGGCGGGCACTCGGACTTGCTGGCGGGCGTGGTGGCGGTGCACGATCCGAACGTGGCAAGCGCGCTGCGCGCGTCAAGGGGTACGTTGGGCGGCGCGCCCGGGGCCATGGAAGCGTGGTTGCTGCTGCGCAGCGTGCGCACACTGGGTGTGCGGGTGAAGGCGCAGGTGGCCGGGGCCGCGGCGCTGGCGAAATGGCTGGAGGGCGCTCGGACGGGCCAAGTCAAGGGCATTGCCGCGGGAGCCGTGTCCGCCGTGCACCATGGATCTATCTCCACCATTGAAGAAGCTTCCTGGGTCGCGGCCCAAATGCCGGGAGGACACTCGCCCGTGCTGTCGGTCGAACTGGCCAGCGCGGCGGCGGCCCGCGCGCTCCCGCACGTGCTGAAACTGGCCACGGCTGCCACGTCTCTGGGTGGAGTCGAGACGCTGGTCGAGTGGCGGCGCCAGCACGACAATGGGGTGTCGGATAAGCTGGTACGGGTGTCGGTTGGGATCGAGGACGCGAGCGACTTGATTGCCGACTGGGATCGGGCGATTCGGGTCGCGGTGCGCGTTGGTGAGCTTGCTGCTTCGTCCTCTTCATCGGTGCAATAAATTGCTTTTTTGAGATGTCGTCGTCCTTATTCCGGAGCAAGGGACGCAAGGTCGTGGCCATCGGGTTCAATTACGCCAACCACGCGCGAGAGCTCGGGAACGCCCTTCCAGTGAAACCGATCGTGTTTCTCAAACCCACGTCGTCGTACTGCCCCGTTGGCCGGGCTATTACGATCCCGGAGCAGTACGATGTGCACCATGAAGGTATTTCCATCATATTAACTTTTAGCTGAAAGGTACTCAATATCCATCTAAGTCGAGCTTGGCGTCGTCATTGGCAAGCCCGCAAGGCGCGTCTCCGAGGCCAATGCTATGGGACACGTGCAGGGGTACGCGCTGGCCATTGATCTGACCGCACGCGACCTGCAAACCAAGGCACGCGCGGTTGGGCACCCGTGGACGGTGGCCAAGGGGTTTGACGATTTCACGCCCATCACCGATATGGTTCCCGCGTCGGCGATCCGGGATCCCCATGACCTGCGACTGTGGCTTAAAGTCAATGGCAAGATGAGGCAGGACGGGAGTACTCGGGACATGATCTTTAGGTATTTGCAATTTACAAACTTACAGAAATGTGTACTGATAAAGTGAAAGTAGAATCCCAAGCCTGATTTCGTACGTGTCGCAGATCATGACGCTGGAGGAAGGCGACGTGATCCTGACGGGTACACCAAGCGGAGTCGCATCCATCAAGCCGGGGGATAGGGTCGAGTGTGCGGTTGTTGAAGATGGAGTGGGCGAGGTGTTGCACGGTGAGTGGGATGTTCGTGGTGGTCATCATCGCTCGAGCGTGTGAGGTGAGATTCTCTCTCTTTCGCGTTCTCAATCCACGTCGTCCACCACGTAAAAATTAAATATCAAAAATGGTCAAGCTCACATCCTCGGACGGCGAGAACATCACGGTTGCCAAGGAGGTTGCCATGCGATCGATGCTCATCAAGAACATTCTCGAGGACACGGCCGATGCCGACGACGACAGCCACGCCATTCCGATTCCCAATGTGACGGCGCGCATTCTCAACAAGGTATCTTGTAGAATTTCACTATAATACAAGCATATTGATTAACCCCAAAAAAAAACACAAAGGTCATGGAGTACTGCGAGCACCACAAGGGCGACCCGATTGCCGAGCCCGACGAGGACGACCTGGCCGAGGAGCGCCGCCGGTCCGACGACATTGAGGACTGGGATGCCGAGTACATCAACGTGGAGCAGGAGATGCTGTTTGAAATCATCCTGGCCGCCAACTACCTGGACATCAAGGCGCTGCTGGACCTCGGGTGCAAGACGGTCGCCAACATGATTAAGGGCAAGACCACCGAGGAGATCCGCAAGACCTTCAACATTCAGAATGGTATGCCCTTTTGTTTCATTTTTGCCGTTTATTGATGACGCTTAATATTGTATACAACGTAGACTTTACGCCCGAAGAGGAGGAGCAGATCCGCCGCGAGAACGAGTGGGCCGAGGACCGTTAATTATCTGTGGATATCGCTTTGTGGGTAGCAGAATAGGACGCTTTTTGTTTTTTTTTTGCTTGTGATTTATTCTTGGATTAGAGTTGAACGAAGAGGCCTGGGTGCGCGTTAATGAAACCGCCAGTCGCGAACTTCTCGCTGCGCGTATAGACAGGAGGAAGAATACTCAGTTTGTCGTGCGGATCCTTGGGCATTTTGTCCACCCAACTTTTGGATCATTTCTCCTTCAATTTCCCTAATTTTGAATATCTTCGAATTTCCTAAATGGCTGCCACTCACCCGGGGCAAACGAAACTTTACGATTGGGACACAGTGCAACAGGATCTGTGGTGGTGCTGTGTCCGCACCGTCCAACAGTGCCGTCCGCAGCGGAGCTCTAAACTCAAGTCGATTCCCTCCTCGAAGCTGCTCTTGATGACGCGGAAGACGTAATAACTAAGGGTGCGACCAAAAAGTATGGCAGCGGGGCCGTAGTAGTCGAGGTGCCTGCTTGAATCCAAATGTATCCAGAAACGTCGAGACGCGGACGAGCGAGCAGGTCGTCGGGGAAAAGAATATCAAGAGATTTCCTTTTGTGCTTGTTGTCTGAGAAAGAGCACTGGCCGTGCCTGGCCAGGCAACATAGCAGCACACCAAGATCCAAGAGCCCTCGGCCGTTTATATGAGATCCCTCCTGCCCCATTGTTGTTTTGAGAGTGGCTCGCCTGGATCGTTGAGCATCTAAACTCTGCTTTGAGAATCCAATTAAAATGATAGACCATGCCGCCTACATTATACTTGCTCGCGCCGCCGATGCCTCGCACACACCGGAAGAAGCTCTAACGGTGCTGAATGTGCTCCCCAAATCCCGAGCCCCGTCCGTCCTTGCCGCAGTCCTCTCGCGCGGCTTTCTCCAACATGAGCCGTGGCTCGCCGTCAAGCACGGGCACGGCCTCGCCCTGCTCCCGCACTACCCGTTCCACATTCTATTCGACGCCATCCGCCCTACAATTTGCGCTGCTGGAACCCTTGGGTCGATCGCGGCACTCGACCTGTTATGGCAGCTCCTTGGACCACAATCGGCTGCGCGCATGGTGTGGTTCACAGCCTCGAAACGCAGTATGGTCAATGAAGCAATCAGGCATGGCCATGTGCAAGTATTTGGTTGGGTTTCTCGTGTTGCGAGCGCTGCGGGTATCCCAGTCAAATGGTCGTCGCTTATTTGGAGTTTTGCGGCCCAGGGAGGACACACAAAAATCATTCACTGGGCGATCGAGCGCGTACCTCACAGAACTTGATTGTTCGGACGCATTCCTCTCCACGCGGACCAACGATCCTTCAGTCATGGAGTGGTGGATCGCGTCCCAGCCAATGAGCAGGAGAGCCAGCTTGGCGTATTGTAGTGGTGTGAGCGGAACCAGGACCAGTTTCCGCCGCAAAGAATGGGCAGTCACCTGGTCCTCACTGTCGCAGCACGTCAAGGCGCAGGATCCCAGTGCCCACGAGCGTATGGCAGACCGTGTGCAGAGAAGCGATGAGCTAAGATGCGTGTCATGTGCAGCTATGGCTCCGTGCGCACATGTCCTTCTTTGCTCCCACCTCGAATGAAAAGTCCGAAACGTTTACTGAAAGTTGCAAGTCTTCTGCCCTCGTCATATCTAAAGCGTTCACGCTCGACTTTTTCGATGCCATTTTCCCTGATCTGGACCCGGCCTTTGTTTCGCCTCCCTTGCACTGATCTTTCGACCATGTTTTGGCGCTGCCGTCGCGCCAATGTTACCGTTGATTCGCTCTTGCCGTTGCAGCCAGGTGTTTTCGAAAACTGGTTCATGTGCTTCAACCTTCCCTTACTTGAATGGTGGCTGCAAACGCATCTTGCTCATCGCCATCCATTGATCCTTCCCGCTGACGTGTTGGTGGACAACAACTACAAGTACCGGAAATCTTCATACCGATGGATGCTGGATGCGACTGTCACTCGCAACGTTCCGGTTTTTGTCGAGTCCGCTGTGGGGCATGTGCCGTACATGCTCCCGCCACCGATTTATGACGATTCTGATGATGATTCTGCTGTTGGTTCGGATGATGAGGATGTGTACACGTTCGCTCATGATTCCGAGGACGATTTCGATGATGAGGACGACGGAAATGACACTGGAGGGGAGGAGGTGGAAGATCAAGAGGAGGAACCAGCGGTGGAAGACGATGATGAGGAGGAGGGAGCGGAGGACGATGAGGACGAAGAAGAGGGTGGGGAGGGAGATGAGAAATAAAAGTTTTATCGTCATTTCTCAAGAACACAAATGTTGGCAAACGATACTTGCATATTCAATTCAGGACCGGTAGCATGGCACGGCTGGTCACTTCCTATCCGACTTTTCAACCACATGCGCCGCCCCAACATCCTCCGTCAACTTGGCGCGCACGCACTCTCCACTCCCAACCACAAACGTCGTGAGATCCGCCATGGCCAGCTGGACTGACCGCGCGAGCTCCACCAGCTGGCTGCCCGTAAGCACCCCATATTCATCGTCCAGTGGTGCGCCATCGCCAGTGCCGCCATGATCTGCACGTAATGCGCGATCGCGCAACAGTTCGAGCGCCGGCATCATGGCGTCAAAGAACGGGAGCGTCATGTTGTACAGCGGGACCTTGTCGATGGTTCGCAGCAGCTTGGCTAGGGCCGGATCTTCAACATCGTTTTCTGGGTCGGTATCTCGAGTGGGCGATGGAGGTGGCGGTGGGATCTTGGTCTCAGCAAACACTCGCACCGCGTCCTTGATCGCGCGAATACATACTGGCCGCGCGGCCACCGCTGTCCGGTTGGCGGGAACGTTGGCGGGAACCTGGAACGCGGCCGATGCCGCGATCCGCAGCTTCGTTACACCAAGCGACCCATCCGATTTTTGGCCCAGCAACGCCCGCGCCATGGCCTCCACCCTGTTCCCAGCGACCTCTATTTCCCGCACGCACGTGACCGCGTGGTTGGCCGCCGCAATCACCGTCCATGGCGCAAACACAGCGCGGGACACGCCCTGCCACTTGGCGACAGCCGACCCGAGCTCGGGCCACAGCCCACGGATCCATCCGTCGCGCAGCTCGGACACCAGTTGAGGTACGCGGTACAGGGCGTTGGGTGCCAAGTCGAGCTCGTCGGGCCGCAAGGAGTACAGCGCGTCGGCCACAGATCCGATGTGGTCGGGCAAGTCAATGGCGCGCTGGGTGTACCGGTGGGCGCGGGTGCGGGAGCGCCAGAGGGTTAGGACGGCGCGCTGGATTCGGCGTGATGAAAGAACATCGGCTTGGTGACGCAATGATTCATCGTCGTTGTGGGTGGTGGTGGGGTGTGATCGGCGCGCGCGTTTGGTGGCACTGGGGAGCATGCCATTGCGCATGTGGGCCTGGTCGGTATCGGTAGCCGAGGTGTCGACGAGCGATGGGATAGGGTCGGTCGACCGGCGCCGCTTGGTCCGGCTCGTAGAGGGCGGGGTCGCTGACGCGGATGCGGACACTGCAATATCGGCCAGGGTCACACGTGGCAGACTCGGCGGCTGCGGCGGGTTCCCCGCCTCGTGTGTGGGTTCGGCTGCGTCGTCTGCACTCGCATCACTTGTCGTGTCAGGTTCTTGATCGGGTGCAAGTTCTTGAACCACTTCAACTTGGTCTTGAGGAGGCGCAGCCAGTGGTTGATGGATCGGAGCCGCTGCTGCCGTCGGTGGAGCGGGAACAACAGCCGCAGTGGATGGCAAGGGAGGAGGAATAGCAGGTACGGGCATGGGAGGGACGACAAATGGTTGAAACGTAAACTGAGAGGGGAGCGCTGGCGGTGCAGGCACATGAGGTTGCTGGGTATTAGAAATGGGAGCGGTAGCGGTGGTAACAGCAGTCGTTGTGACGATGGGAGGGAATGTGAAACCGCGGGGCAAGGGTGGTGGGAACTGGGTAGGTGGTGCAAAAGGCTGGAATGTGATCCCTTGACTGCTACCATTGAACAGTGTCGTCGTTGGCGGCGTAGGCGGTGGTGGTGGTGGAGGCGCAACCGCTTGGGGACTGGGCTGCGGCACGGGGAATGTAAATCCACTCGGCGCAAAAGGGGCGAATGGCGGCACAGGTGTCGTCACGGCAGCAGCAGCAGCAACAGTGCTAGAGGGAGGGTTGTTAAATGCAAACCCGTTCGAAGGTGGCGGTGGCACAGTGGCAAAACCAGAAAGAACCGATGACACTGTCAGACCATTGGAAACAGGAGGCACGCCAGCACCCAGCTCGATTCCAGGTCCATCGTGTCCAGTGCGAATAAAATGCGACGGACTAAACCCAGCAGCAGCGTTCAACCGAAAGTCCATGAACTGCGGCCGCATTTTGGTCGACTCGGGCTTGGTCAGGTGAATATCGGTATCCTCGAACCCGCAGTCGCGGTGAAACTCGACCACCTCGGACCCCCTCGAGTCCGGGTCCCCAGTCGGAAACACTTTGAACACGGCACAGAATGCGCGGGCCTGGGCGGCATCCGCAAACCGCAGCGTGGCCACCAGATCGCCCATGCCCATGAGCGTCAGCACCGTTGGCCGGTCGCGGATCTTGTGACCCGAAAGCACCATGTCGCGGAGCGCGTCACGGCGCACGCGGTCCAAGTGTAACGCGGCGGCAGCGGCAATGCCTAGTGGGGCGACACGCATGGCGGCCATGAATCGCGAGACATCGACTGCGCGCGCGCCTTGAGCGTGTAAGAGCGAGTGCGAGAGGATCGGGGCAACGCGGGTGGCGGCGCGCAAGTACGCGTTGTTGGTGGGGACATTGCGCGCGTCGTGCGCGAGCAGGCGGTCCATGCGGCCCGCTATGCCGCAGTACAGGATCGTATCGTAGCAGCGGAACTCGAACTCGTTGGGCGAGCTGCCGGGTGACATGGAGTAGTGGTCCAGCAATGACGAGAGGGCTTTATGAATGTCTTGTTGAGTAAAAATTAACATGAAAAAATAAAAGTCATAACGGACCAGCGTTGAGTCGGCTCACGTCCTGCATCCAGTCCATGGCGTCTGGCCGCAACAGAAAGCTGACCAAATGGAACCGAACGGCCTGCTCGTAGAGCGAGATGGCCATTGGGCCCCATGTTTGCTGTGTCCACGAGTCGCGCAGCCCGGCGCGAATGCGATCGGCCACGAACTTGTAGGCGCTGGCGAACCCCACTTCGTCCACGATGGTTAAAAGGTGATCAAAGGTATCCTATTGGTTCCTTTTTGTCGATATTGAATGCGGGATAGGTATGTTTCTGCATCGATGAATGCGGCAGAGACAAAGAGGATAAGACGGACCCGCAGCGCTTCGGGTGTCCGAAGCTCGCCGGGGTGCTGTAGCTCGCCCGCCGACGACCGCGTAAACTTTTTCACGAACCGATCAAAGCACGGGTTGCCTGCTCTGTCCTGTATATATATTTATGGTTATTTCAATTCTATTCAACCAAAAAAAAAAAAAAAAGAGGGAGGTATACGGACCAGTTCAAACGAGTCTAACTCGCGCATCGTGATCCGGCGCAGGTACTCGTAGCGCGAGCACTTTGTGGTGCACTGTCCGACGAGGTGGCCCTCGGACATGGACTTTTTTCGATCCTTTTCGGCGGTATAGTACTCTTCGTGTTCGCGTTTGAGCTGTACACCAAACGAGGGATACGTTAGCGGACAAAGAAAGCTATAGAAGAAAAAGCGATCTTACCCGCTCGTAGTCAGCGAGATCGGCGGGAGTGAGGCCAGTATTGGCATTGTCGGCGTCGCGGGCAGCAGCCGTAGTGGCCGCCACCGTGGCAGCACCAGGACCAGAACCATTTGAGCCAGAACTAGCACCACCACCACCGGGGATAAAGGGAGCGGCAGCCACGTTCAAGGTAGAGGAGCCAGTGCTGCCAAACGATCCGAACGAGCCCGAGCGTGGCAGCGCGTGCTTTGCCTGATGAAGATGGCCAGCGGGGTTGAGGCGGCCCGACAGAGGGTTGGACGATGGCAAGAGCGCGTTATTGCGGACGGTAGCTCCGCCACTGTTGTTTCTGGGCAGGCGTGGAGGTGGGCGCGTGCCTCCCTGCTGCTGCTGTTGCCGTTGTTGTTGGCTCATTTTTCTTCTTCGGCTTGATGTGAAGAGCTTTTTGCCTCTCTTTCGTTAACACCAAAACCCCTCCCTGCTCACTCATAAACAAAACGATGCTGCAACAACTCCAGGACCAAGTCGACCTGGCTGAGCTCCAGTCCGCGGTGGCCGCTGTCTCGGTGCCCGAGGACCGTCTGGCCGAAATCCAGGCTCTGTCGGACCCCGACCAGCTCAAGGCGCTGCTTCTCGACGCTTACGCCACCATTGCCGCCAAGGAGCGTGGTACGTTACTTTTTTTTCTAACCTTACTTACCAAGACCACTGACAACCAACCATATGGAAAAGACCTCGTCCTCGCCGCCCAGATCGGCCAATCGCTGCTCGACGCCAACAACGACCTCCGCGCCGCCCTGCTGGAGGCAGAGACGTCAGCCCCGGCCCGCTTTGCGTCGCACACGCGCGCGCAGATGGCCGCTGCTGCCGATGCGGCGGGCGATGATGCGGCCGCGGGTCTGTCGGACCTGGCGGCGCACGCGCGCGACCTCGAGTTCCGCGTCGACGCTCTGGACCGCGAGCTGCGCGAGACCCGCGCCACGCACCGCCGCGAGGCCAAGCAGCTGGCGGTCGAGTTGGACCGCGAGCGCGCGCGGGCCGAGCAGCACGAGCAGCGCGCGGCCGACCTGGCCGCCGCCCGCGACAAGCTGGCGCGCGACGCCGTCGACTTGAAGGCCAAGATGACCACGGGCGCGCGTGACGCGGACGCGGACGCTGCGGCTACTGCCCAGGAACTGGAGGCGCTGGTGTCCGAGCGCGACACGCTGGCCGAGGCCAACGGGTACTTGGCGCGGCAGCTGGCGTCGGCCGTCACCAAGGCCGACGACGCCACGTCGCTGCTCGAGGCCCGGGAAAAACAGGTGGCCGAGTTTGCCGACCTGCAAGAGTCGTGGAAGTACCAGGCCAAGCACATTGTCGAGCTGCGCGAGCTCATTGACGAGCAGCGCGTGCGCATCGCCAAGCTGTCGGGCGCCGCTGACGCCAACGCTACTTCGGGCATGCGTGCGGTCCCGCAGACCCGCTCCTCCGAGATTGCGGTCGAAAAGTCGCACACATCGCTCATTTCCGAGCTCGAGGCCGTCTGGGTCAAGGAGCACGGCGAGCCCAAGTCGGGGTTCACTTCTCTGCTTGACGTACGTCTCAGCTTTTCCTTTTTTTTTGTTGTGGAATATCCCGCTCAACCTTCCGTGTGTGCTGCACAACAAAGAAGGGGTGCAACTGCATGGCCGACAACACGTCCTCACCATCCGTGTTTCTCACAGGGTATGCGCGGCATGCTTCTCAACAACTGAGCGAAACGGGCAAGGTGCTCCGGCACGCGTCGTCGTCGTCGTCGCTCCCGCCGCCGTTGATTCGTCACCGTCGGCGCACCGGCTCTCCCTCTCTTTCCTCCGATACATCTTTTCCGTCGTCCTCTTCTTCAACTCCTCACCTCCCGCTCCTTATTTCTCCATTTTCTCCTTCTTCTCTTTCTCGTGTACCGACCCAGATACCAGCACCCGCCCCATCCGCCGCTGCTGCTTTCGCGGCCACCATCACTGCCCCGCATGTACAGTTCCATCCCCCTCATCACTCCTCCCCGCGGCGACAGCAACGATCCGGCCTGGTGGTGTGGCGCATTCAGCTCGTGGTGGCGGCCCAGTGGGCGGTCGTCAAGGCATGTCTGCGCTTGGTGTTGGTGTTTCTTGCCGTGACCATTTGTCCGTGTTTCTTGCACCGTGTGTCCACCATGTAATCTGCTTTTTCTTTTCATTTCGAAGGTGTCCCAAGTAGGGCGAGTGGTCGGACTGATTGATATATTTGTAAATGGAGTTCGTATCGACTCACTCCATGGCAATGATGCGCGGCGACCCGGTCCCGGACCCAGCGGCCGAAATGACTTCAATCGAGTCGTCCATGTGCTCGCTCACCTGCTGCTCCCCCGGCGTACTGGCAGATGGAGGAGACGGCGGCGGCGGCAAGGACCGGCGCGGTTGCTGCATGAATCCGAACCGCTCGGCAACCCACACGCCCGCACGCACCGTCTTGAGCGACACGTACGCGACCGAAATGAGCGCGGTGGTGCCCATCACGACGCGGCCCGTGAGGCGCGACCGGTAGATGATCGAGTCCACTTTCTCCTGTGGGGCGACTAGCAGAGCCGCTCGGTACCCGTAGGGGGTCTTGTACATGATGTACGAGGTGGCGGCGGTCAGAGACGCGACCAGGAGCTTGCCGATGGCGCCGCCCTATGTTTTGCCTCATTAGAGTCCATTACTTTTTTCTTCTGGCGAAAGTAGAACGCACAACGGCCTTGCCAATGCCCCTGCCGACGCCGTCGAGGAATGCGCGGAACCACGACGGTGTCGGTTTCTCGACCGCACTTGAGCTCGAGGTCGTCGTTGTGAAGGTAGCAGTCGTCGTCGGTTTGCGGGCGGCGTGGCGGCTATCGCGAGGCATCTTGTTTTCTTCTTTTGAAGAGACTCCAACACATTGTCAAAAACTACTCTCATTCCAATCCCATTTCCCTCGTTCCTCCACTGCTCTGGCTTGGGGATGGACGAGAGTTGGACATAAAAAGGGTGGAACACCCAAAACACTCAAGCGTACTACGCGAAGTGACACGTCAAGAAGTCATGCGATCAAGCGGGTGTGCAAGGGAAAACGCGTCCATCCAGTCCCCAAAGCCCAACCTCTCTTTCAAGTCCGCACGACAGTCGTGAGCCCGATCCTCTTTTTTTTTTCCTCGCCCACAACCATCTCTTATTATGAAGCTTCTTCCGCTCATTGTTGCGCTGGTCGCCACGCTCGCCACCTCCTCCGGTGTGCGTGCCGAGGACGCTGCTGCCGCTGCCGCTGTCTCGGCCGACTCGGACGTGCTGACCCTGACTGAGGCCAACTTCAAGTCCTCGGTCGACCCCGAGAAGCTGGTGCTGGTCGAGTTTTATGGTATTTTTCTTATTTGTTTCTTGCAAAAATGGGCGTGCACTCATTTCGACTCTCCAAAACGACCCGTGAAACATATATGCAAATAGCTCCCTGGTGTGGTACGTGGCCGTCGCCGTCCTCTATATGATTTTGTGTCGAGTGGTTGCGCTGATCAAAGCAAAAAATTTATGAACACACAGGCCACTGCAAGCAGCTCGCGCCCGAGTACGAAAAGGCTGCCACGGCGCTCAAGCCCGACGGCATCAAGCTGGCCAAGGTGGACTGCCCGGCCAACGCCGATCTGTGCTCCGAGTACAAGATCGAGGGGTACCCGACCATGAAGATCTTCCGCGAGGGCAAGGTTGGCGCGTACAACGGTGGCCGGACTGAGGATACCATCATTGGATACATGCGCAAGTACGCTCCTTTACCTTTTTTGTCAAGGGTGGTGGCGACGCCACGTAAGCAACGAACGCGACAAACGTTTGCTGCGAGACAAAAAAAACTGACAAATCAACTTAGGCAATCCCTCCCCGCCCTGTCGACCATCTCGGCCGCGCAGGTGGCCGATTTCGCCGAAAAGGACCGGTACGTGGTGATTGGGTACATTCCCGAGGGCCACGCGGACGCGACCAAGGCGCTCGAGACGGTGGCCAACCAGCTGCGCGACGACCACGTGTTTGCGGTCACCTCGGATAAGGCCGCGCTCCCCGCCCTGGGCTTGCAAGACGCGTCGGTGCCTGCGGTGGTGGCGCTGCGCAAGTTTGACGAGCCCATGATCACGTTGATCTCGGGGTCCGCCATCACTGCCGAGGACCTGACGGCGGCGGTCAAGCGCGAGTCGATGCCCACCATGGACGAGGTGTCGCCCGCCAACTACATGAAGTACATTGAGGACGGCAAACCCATGGCGTTCTTCTTTTACTCGACGGCCGAGGAGCGCGCGCTCATTGGCCCGAAGATCGAGGCCGTTGCTCGCAACTACAAGGGCAAGTTCAACTTTGTGTACTGCGACTCGGCCAAATTCGGCGGCCACGCGCAGACCATGAACCTCAAGGAACAGTGGCCCGCGTTCGGCGTGTCCAAGGTCGATGAGAACCTCAAGTGGCCGTTTGACCAGACCAAGGAGATCACCGAGGCCGCCATTGCCGAGTTTATCGCTGACATTGACTCGGGCAAGCTCGAGTCCAGTATCAAGTCGGAGCCGATCCCGGCCGAGCAGCCCGACGCCGTGATCACGGTCGTGGGTCACTCGTTCAAGGATGTTGTTCTGGATACGAAGAAGGACGTGTTTGTTGAGTTTTACGGTGCGTTGTTCCTTTATTTTTTTTTGTGATTTGACTGACAGCTTTGTGTGTTGTTTTTGACAGCCCCATGGTGTGGACACTGTACGATCGTCTCATTTTATTATGGTATTTTGCCAGACTGACACTCTTTTCTTTTCATTTTGTCCTCCTCTTTTTGCGATCCACAGGCAAGAAGATGTACGTTCATTCCTATCTGCTTCACGCACATAAACGCAACATACTCACTAAACTGAATATATAAAAACAGCGCCCCGACCTGGGAGAAGCTCGCGGCTGGCCTCAAGGACCAGGCCGACAAGGTGGTGATTGCCAAGATGGACGGCACCGAGAACGATCTGCCGGCCGACGCCATGACCCGCATTGAGGGCTTCCCGACCATCAAGTTGTTCCGCGCCGGCGACAACGAGGGCGTCTTGTACAACGGCGACCGCACCATCGAGGACTTTGCGCAGTTCCTGGCCAAGAACGCCAAGTATGTTTTGATTTTTTTTTTTTGATTTTTTTTCCATGTGGTAGTGCTGAGGTACTCATACGTGTTACGCAGGAACACCATCGACACCAAGTTCCTGGCCGATATCACCCCCGACTCGGAGGAGGAGGGCACGCCCGCGGAGGAGGCGCACTCGGAGTTGTAAAACAAATATGGCATTTTTTTTTATTCTTTTGGTTGATGCCTTTTTTATGTGTGGACTATGTATACTCATTCTTTCCTATTTCACGGTTGTGTGAGAATGGGCCCGATGTTCCATTGACTCCAATTTTCGCGTTGGAGTTAACCGGAGCCGCTGCTTCGCCGCTTATCCGCGCCAGCTCTGCTCTTGCGGCGCGCCTTTAAATACGCAATATTGTCCTCGTCCCCGCTTGATCGCACTCAAAGTAAAAAACAGTTATACCAGGCTAGCGGCCCGACACACCCACCGTCCAACCACCCCTGGTACATATTGTATTCTTCTGGCATTAGCTGTCGTATTCAATTTGGAGCTAACGAAATATCATAAAAATCGCTTCGATTGCTCAGGATCGCAACCTTGCACCGTTGCGAGGGGTGGTCGGCATTGAAACCAACCAATGGCTGGTCGCAATATCCCTATGTCCGGCATGATGATTCAATGTCAAGCCCGCCAGCTACCATGACCCTGCGACTGGGGAGGGGACTCACCTCCTGGTTCCACAAAATTGGCCGATTTTTTTTTTTTTTTTTCAGCGTCCAGTGGTTGGTTGTATGGATACTTCGCGCTGCAGTGGGATATATTCGTATACCCTGCATTTGGTACGCTGGCTTCCTCGCATGGTCAAATTCACCTCTTCCAAGCTTACTTTTTGTTGCTTTTGCAAGCGAGGATGGCGCGATCCCAGCATTCGCCGCCGGTCTCAAGGACGCAGCAGGAAATATGCAGTCGCAGGCCGGTCACGTCGATGCCCGGGTGTAAGATACGTTAACGTATCTTACAGTGGTAATGATATAACCTAGAGGTCCTTGGGGCGTTGGCTGCTCAGAGGTGCTTGAGGTGTGTTGGCCGCCCAGGGGTGCTCGAGGCGTTGGTCTCCCAGATAGGATTGGGATATAGTTACAATCCAAACTAATATTTCCCAAGCGTCAGTCCCAGCCATTGGCTGCCCCGACTGAGTCTCAGTAAACCTATTAACCTAAACTGATATCGGGCAAGAGTCAGTGCCCCGAGGACCGCCCGAAGCGCCGCCAGGTGTGAGGGAGCCCCGAGCGTGACCCGATATGCGGTGGAGACAGGACTAATTCCGGCAAAGAGTCAGTGTCCCTGAGGGGCTTCCTCAAAGCACCACCAGGCGCGAGGGATACATGGCGGGTGGTCGTGCTAAATGGTGAATGGTCGTGGTAAGCGGTGAATGGTCGTGCTAGGGGCCACGATTGACACCTTGCAAAAAAAAAAAAAGACTGATTGTGTGGGAAAGTCGGGGTCTGTTGTGTTCGTGTTTGTGTGTGAAAATCTGACTCAAGTGAGTGGTGGGACAAATTCTGGACGGTAACAGCTCAAACTGATGGCGACGACAACAACAAGGAGAACAAAACAAGAACGAGCGCAAAACAAGAGCGCCAGTCCCGCTTAATGGAAGTGTGAATTTTCCTTTTTATTTCCAAAAAAAAAACCACGTCGTGCGGATTTATTTCAGGGGCAGCGGCGGGCTTCAAGCTCGGGTCCAAACTGTTGCCACCACTTGAGCACATCGACATGGCCGTTCCTGCTGGCCAAGTTCATGGCACTTTGCGAGTACATGAGCTCAAGGCCAGAATCGCGCCACCAGTTGAGCACATCGACGCGGCCGTACGCACTGGCCAAGTCCATGGCCTGGTTGGTGTACTTGAGCTTGAGGCCAGAATCGCGCCACCAGTTGAGCACATCGACGCGGCCGTTCTCGCTGGCCCTGTTCATGGCCCGTTCCGAGTACTTGAGCTCAAGGCCAGAATCACGCCACCAGTTGAGCACGTCAATGCGGCCGTACATGCTGAGCCCGTCCATATCACCATCCCAGTACTTGAGTTCGAGGCCAGAATCGCGCCACCATTTGAGCACGTCAATACGGCCATTCTTGCTGGCCCAGTCCACGGCCCTGCTCGAGTACTTGAGTTCGAGGCCAGAATCACGCCACCAGTTGAGCACTTCGATGAGGCCGCTCCTGCTGAGCCCGTCCATGGCATACTCCGAGTACTCGAGCTTGAGGCCGGAATCGCGCCACCATTGGAGCACGTCAATGTGGCCATTCTTGCTGGCCCAGTCCACGGCCCTGCTCGAGTACTTGAGCTCGAAGCCAGAGTCACGCCACCAGTTGAGCACTTTGATGAGGCCCTTCGAACTGGCCCAGTCGATGGCATTTTGCGAGTACTTGAGTTGGAGGCCAGAGTAACGCCACCAGCTGAGCACGTCGATGTTGCTGCTCCTGCTGAGCCCGTCCATGGCCTTCTCCGAGTACTCGAGCTCAAGGCCAGAATCGCGCCACCAGTTGAGCACATCGACCTGACCGTTCCAGCTGGCGAAGTCCATGGCATTATGCGAGTACTTGAGCTCAAGGCCTGAATTGTGCCACCACTTGAGTGCATTGATGCAGCCCTTCTCACTGGCCCAGTCCATGGCATTCTGCGAGTACTTGAGCTTGAGGCCAGAATCACGCCACCACTTGAGTGCATTGATGCAGCCCTTCTCACTGGCCCAGTCTATGGCCCTGTACGAGTACTTGAGCTTGAGGCCAGAATCACGCCACCAGTTGAGGATATCAATGTGGCCGTTCTTGCTGGCCCGGTCCATGGCCCTGTACGAGTACTTGAGCTTGAGGCCGGAATCGCGCCACCAGTTGAGCACATCGACGTAGCCTTCCTTGCTGGCCTCATCAATGGCCCTGTGCGAGTACGTGAATGGCAACCCGAGGGAGCATCGCACCCGCAGCGCTTCAGCCCACCCCATCTCGCTCGCCCTAACAGGCGACAGGAACCATGCACAACGGAAAATGGCCATGACCACGTCTGGCGCGTCGTCGCGCAGCATTACACGGGCATACTGAGCCAGCTGGTTTCGATGTGCATGGGCAGTTGCCAGAGATTCATCAGACAATTGTTTGTGCGCAGGCGGTGGACAGTGGTCCTTCGTGTCCTCGAGTACAGCATGGACCAGGATGCGGTTGATGACGTGGACGTTGAGTACGGCGTGAGGCAGGCTGATTGTCATGTTGGTGTTTGATATTGTCGTTTTTGAGCAAACCTGAACACCGCAAGAGTTTGAACCCCTCTTCCAGAAATTCCCCAAACCTCCACATGTCGTCCGAGGAACAAACCACCAACGCCGACACCGCCCAAATTCTCGAGACCAGTATTTCCGGTCACGCCAGTGCCTGTACTCGCATCCATGCCCTCTACGCCTATTTTACTCTGGGCCTCTCGCTTCGCAGGGTCGGTAAGCTTTTTAAGAAGGGGGCGTCCACAATTGCTTGGTGGGCTAGAGAATTCAAGCGCGGCAACCACGCGCAGAGACGTGCTGGGCGGCCCATATCTCGTAAATTTGGACCTGAAAAGCGCGAGTGGATGGTCAACTTCTTCAAGATGAA
>MU624581.1:0-47189 GCA_025349905.2 Blastocladiella britannica
GAAGGACTGACTGGAATATCAACGAGAAAACCGGACTGGTTTGACATTGAAAAGAAAAATGGGCATTAGAATTCGAATGGAAGGATTGGGACACGAGAATTCCGTGCAAAGTAAATCGTGTTCACCGATTTCCATGGCAGGCCAGCTTGGAATTCCATCTCCAAAACCGTGTTCAGTGTGCAGCCGTGATATTACCACCACTGCTGGACGCGGTCCCGGTCCGACTCTTCATGGTCGCCCCGGCTGCCGCTACAAGTGCCGCGATCGCGCCCTCACTACTGCTACTCGAAGCGACCGCCGTTGTCGTGCCGCGTTTCCTCGACGACCCTCCACCCACATCCGCCGCCTCCGATGGCTTCGCCGACCGCGCGCGCTCCTCCGCCACCAGCTGCCGGCGCAGCGCCGCTGCCGACTGCCGGCGGTCCTCGTGCGCGTCCATGTTGGCGTTCCACAGCTGCACCCACGCGCGGTGCCGGTCCAGCAACTTGGCCCGCGGACCCGTCGTTGGTAACTGGTAGGTGGCGAGCAGGTCGCGTACCTGCGCGTCCTTGAGGACGTGGTAGTGCACGCGCGGCAGACGCACGCCCGACGCGACGAGCGCACATGGCGGGTCGATTGGGACAGCGGCGGACTTGGGTGCCGCCGCCGCCGCGGTGATGATGGCGGGAGCAGATTGTTGCGCATCCAAGCACTGGTTGACGTGTTCCTCGAGCTTGACGGCGGCGACGCGGTTGCTGCACACGGGGCATTCGGTGCGATCATCGTTGCGAGTGGTGCGAGCACGCTTTCGCGTCGGTGACGGATCATCGTCTGATACAGCAGCACCGTTGTCTTCGTTGCTGTCGTCACCGGCATCGAAATCGGATTCGGACAACCGCGCGCTCCTTCTCCTCCTCCGCTGACCGCGTCGACGCATGCTGGGGTGAGGCGACGAACTCGTGCTCTCGTCCGAGTCGGCACTGTGCATCCCTGACCCACCCACCTGAACGCATTCGCGTTTCTGGACTCGTTCTCGCCGCGACGGCGATGCTGGCGGCGGTAGAGGCGGCCGCTCGGCATCCAGCGCGAGCTTGAGCAGCATGGGCCGCGCTAACTTAAAGGCAACCACGATATCGTCGACGCACCGGGCCGGAATCAGGTTTTTTTCCTTGCATTCGCGTCTTTTAAAGAGAAGTGAGTCATTGTGCCATTAACCATGAATTAAGAATACGCACTCGCACATCGGACACGACGTGTTGAGCTGGGTGATGCGGTCGCGGATGCACCGCGAGCAATGCACGTGCCAGCAGCCCTCGACCATCATCGGGGTCTGTTATATTTTTTCAGTATTCAGTACATGGCAACCGATATATTGATAAAATATGACAGCTAACCAAACCGTAAACAGCTCATGGCATATCGGACAGCGCAGAAGCTGGTCGAGCTGCCGCGCGGGGTTGTAAGTCGCGGGCCAGTCGTCGGGGTCGTCAATGTCCATCAGATTCTTTTCGTAGAACGCGGCTGCGCGCGGGTCACCTGCGTAGAGCGCGTTGAGGTCCATTTCTTTATTTATTTTTTTTGGCAAAGAGGAGTTCGCATTGAGAAATCGGTCGCTCTCCCAATCCAACTCTTCAAAAAAATGGGAAACGTCCTCGACGCCGAAATCAACCGCGTCAGGAAACAGCCGGACGTGGATCTCTCCAAGCGCAACCTGGCACAGCTTCCGAAACAACTGGCAAAGCTCACCAAGTGCGCCGCGCTCAACCTCTCGTCGAACCAGTTGTCGGATTTGAACAAGTACATTGGTATAATTTCATTCCTTTACTTTGGATTACTCATGACACTCACATCAAGATGATAGCACAATTGCCGATGCTGGAAAGCCTGAACCTATCGCATAACGTGTTTACCTCGTTTCCCCTGGACCTTGCCTTGGTGGTGCAGCTCAGTGCTCTTGACTTGTGTTTGTATTATTGATCCTCGTTTCCCTTTTTCGACCTACGTGCTAAAAAGACAACTACAGCCCATAATCGCCTCTTTTTCACGCCTCTCTCGCCCCTCATTGGGAAACTGTGCAACTTGCAATCGCTCGATCTGTCGCACAACCAACTCGAGCGCGTTGATATATCTTTGCTGCCTGCCCCACTTTGCATTAACAAAAATGTATTGGTAGAGAGATCCCAAAGGAATTTGGCGACCTTGTCCGGCTCACCACGCTCAGCCTTTCGTTCAACCAGTTCCAAGCCATTCCCGATGTCATTTTCCTGCTCACAAAACTCGTCAGTTTGGATGTCAGTGACAACAAAGTCCGGGTACTCCAGTCTGAAGTGGGCCGCTTGACTGATCTCCATGTTCTTGGGCTCAACAATAACTTGCTATCTATGCTACCCGACACGATCGGCCAACTGTCGAGTCTCCAAGAACTATACCTCAGCTTTAACCGATTGCGCACGCTCAATTCTGCTGGTATTTTGTTTTTTCATCATTTTTCCTTTTTTATTGCAATTTCTCACGACGACAACGGACAGTGGGAAAACTCAAGCGTCTGCGTTTGCTTCACCTGGAAGAGAATCGGGAGCTCTCGGTGTGGCCCGACTCGCTGTCCAATCTCCAGCAACTCGTCGAGCTTAACTTCCGCAACACCAGCTTTGAAGGGCTGCCTGTGTTTATCGAGCAATGGTCGTCGCTCAAGGAACTGGTCATGCGCGACAATACCCAAATTGAGCTTCTGCCAGGTAATCCTACTTTCTTTCATTGGATCAGCACTTCCCATTCATCTAATTCGCAAAAAAAATTGAATAGATAGCATCGGCGCGCTGACATCCCTCACGCGTCTCGACGCGTCGACGTGCTCGATCCGCCAACTCCCAGATTCCATTGGCTACGTGACGACGTTGAGCATGCTCGATTTACATAAGAACCAGCTCTACTCGTCCAGTTTCCCGTCGTCGGTCCGGTCCTGGTCGCTCATTTCCAAGCTCATTCTCAACGACAACAACATTGAGGTGTTCCCCGTCGAACTGTGCGATCTGACATCGCTGACGGACTTGGATATCAGCACCAACATGCTCAAGGCGCTGCCCGACGAGCTTGGGAAACTGATTTGGTTGGAACGGTTGGTGCTGAATCATAACAAGCTGCGCGAGTTTCCTGCCACCCTTGGGTTCGTGTATCCTTTCTTTTTTGGATGGGAAATCTCACAGCCCCATTCCCACAGCAAAATGGTGCGGTTGACGACGCTTGAGTGCCGACACAACCTGATCATCACGTTTCCGCCGTCCATTGGCGAGCTCCTGAACTTGGCCAAACTGGATGCGTCGCACAACCAATTGTCGCTCATTCCACCCGAACTTTGTTTACTGCGCGACTTAGCGGTATTTTTTGTTTTTTCTTATGACGGACGATCTCTCCCTCCTTGATCTTACAAAAAAAAAAAAAAAAATCAGATCCTCGATATCACCGACAACCCGGTCCAGAAACCACCCATGGACATTGTGCTTGCCGGCACCACGTCGCTCATGGCGTACCTGGAAAAGGAGCTTGACGAAAAGAATGGCGGCGGGAAAGAGTGGCGAAAGAAGCGGGGCCGGACACAGTCGGCCAAGTCGGTTGCAGTTTGAGACTCAATTCATTTATTTTAACTCAATGCAGAAGCCACTCGGCGAAGCACGGACCACAGCTTTCCAAGTACCCCGTGGGACTCTGCTGAGCCGTCGGTGGCGGAGGTGGGGGGCACGTATCCAGGCGCCGATCCGGGAAGGTGAACGTTGACGACGCCATCATTGCGAGGATCGAGGCGATATTCTATCCTTTGCTGGCTGTGTGACAGACATGTGTCAATTGACAAATTAGTTCATAAAAAAAGACAGAACGAACCGAAGATACTCCTGAACCCGCCCATACAACACCGGCCCGCCACGCTGCTGACTATGATTTCCCCGACCCGTAATCACTTCCAGCACCTTGGCTTCACGAACCCGCGCATCGCGCATCAAGTCCTGTACCGCGCTGATCCGATCCTGCAGCACCGTCATGGCCTCTTGCGCCAACAGTCCATGCAAATCGAGCGACAAAAGCACATCCCAGTCCCGCATCTGGTACGCGCGGGTGCTCCGCGTATCCCCCGGACGATGTTCGTTCGCAATCCCCGGATTGTTTGACGTCAAGTGCGCATTGCGGGCGCGCAAGTGCTCGGCGTCGGCGCGCTGGCCTGCAGCTTTTGCTTGTTGCGAGAACTTGGACGCATTGCCGTGGTTTCCCTGTGTGATATTGTTTTTTCGTTTATTTTTCTGGGGCAATCAAAATGATGAAATGAGCTTGGTTCGTCGTACCGACTGGTACGCCGCCTGCGATTGCTTGGCGAGCTCCTGCCGCTCCTCCACAAGCGCAAATGCTTGTTGGCGGAAGTCGTCGGCTTCATTTGTGCTTTGCCCGCCAGAGCCTGTCACATCGTATATTGAGCATTGTCCGCATCGGATATTAAAACTCGTACCCGCCCCCGATCTCGTCAGCGGCCGTGTATCCCCCTCGCGTTGCTGCGAGAACAAGTTTCCCATATTGATTTACTAAAATAAAATTACATCCATTTGAAAGAGAAGCTCAAGCAATGGCCTTGAAAATGAATGCCAAGCTCCCCGTCAGCGTCACCATGGCCGCCGCGTACTGCACCAGCATGATGGTGGCCATTTCCTTTGACTCTCCGCGCGGGTGCAAGTACTGGGTGATCACGACGCAGATCTGGGCCGTCGGCACTGTGTAACAATCGCTTGAGTTCCCACATCAAAAAGATGAGAAAATTGAGGATACGCACTGCATCCTTGCGCCATGAGCACAAACCGGAGCATTTTCTCCTCCTCGGGCACCCACCCAGCGCTCGTGGCGACATACACCATCCCAATCCCAATCGCCGGCAGCAAAAGCAAGTGGTACACTGCGAGCACGATTCCGCTCCACAGGACTCCCGGGTACTGCCGCAGCGTGGCCCGGTCCAGGTCCACGGTAGTGAGTGCGGCGCCAAAGATGGTCATGGAAATGGGCACTGCGGCCGCGCCGAGGAACGCCGCCGTGTCGTACACGAACGAGAAGGGGGCGGTCACCAGCGGGAAAAACAGGCCATGCAAGCCTGGGACTAAGGCTGCCAGTAGGCCCAGGAATAGACCAACATTCGGCGGAAAGAGCACTGCGCGTCCTAATGGGTTCGCTTGCACGCGGGCGTACGCGGACGACACGCGGGCCCAGGCTTGGGCGGGCCACCGTGGCAATCGACTGGCACCAGGGTCAAGGTCTGGTGAAGTGCCAGTGCGTGCATCGTCGTCGGGCGCCATTGGCGCCAGCGGAATCCCTTCGTTCGCTTCCTCCTGGACATAGGTGACGGTTGCTGCTCCTGCTGGTGATGCAGCTGCCGCACTGTGACTCGATGTTGGCGACTCAGGTGCCTTGGCCAGAACATCGGCTTCCTCTTCGTCGTTACCATCATCACCACGGACATTGTCGCTAAGGGCCACTTCCTCGAGCTCCGGATCAGCTGCATCTTCGACGCGAGCGAGTGCGGCGAAATCGGCCTCAAAGAACCTGATCGAGAACGCGTAGAAAAACAGGTTAAACACCGAGTACCACACGGCAACGAACGCGACACCCTTGTCCACGTCAGCTGACGTGAACGGACCGGTGCCGGCCAGTGAGACAATGATGCTGAGCGGGAGGTCGCCCTGGTTGGTGAATGCCGTGGCTGGCTACAACCAAATCACCTTGTTCAAAATGCGGAGTGACCACAACCATTGGGGGAGGAACCGTACCAGGAATCAAGCTCTTACGCAAATGGACCGGCATCTTGTTGCGAAACATGAGATAGACCAGAATGCCCACCAAATGCCCGAAGATGAGGTACCCGGACCCAAAGGCAATGATCACGCCAGCAAAGCGGATATTGTCGGAGGTGAAGGCGACCGATACCTTGGAAAAGGTCAGCATTGGCAGAAACAGTTTGATGAACATCTGTACGAAGTCGTTGGTCAAGTCAGATTTTTTAGTGATTATCTGTCGTGCGGACTGCATAAGACGCACGTTGGCCAAGTTTTTCGAGGTTGGCCGGTCAAAGACCTGCATGCGGAATGCGAGCCCGCCAGCGCCTGTTCCAGTACTTATCAATCAAGGAGATGATGGAGACGACGCAGACACGAACCACAAACGCAGGCAACCTTGAGCATGGCGCGTGCCCCGGCCCAAATAGCTTGCCCAGTCGACATTTAAAATTGGTGGAATTGTCAGTAACCTCGGAAGAGATACAAAAATATTCATGCAATGGAGCGGGCCTGGTCAATCCACCGCTCGTGACGCCGGACAAGATCGGGCACAATCAGAGCCTCGATATCGTTCCCGGCAGCCAGCTCCTGCTCCGTCAACGTGATCTGCTCATTGACGACGCGCCGCGCATCCCCGACCGGATGCTGGACGTCAATCGACAGCAGATCTACGCGAAACTTGCGGGTCTTGAGCATGTTGCCAATGACCAACTGGTGGCCGTACCGCTCGAGTGCCGCGACGCTCTTGGACTCGAGCAACGCCGGATCAGTCTCCAGCTTGAACGAGATAATGTACCCTCCGGGAGCCCAGTCACGCACCAGCGGCCGCAACAGCTTGGGCACCGGATCCAACTCCAGTCGAAGCGCGCCGCCACGCGACTGGATCTTGTGCTCGACCATCTTGGCGTGCGGAACAAAAAAATCCGACACTGCCGCCGCCAAATAGTACATGGCACGGGCACCCGAGTGCACATGCAGCCGCTGCACGACCGCGCGCAGCAGGAACAGGTAGTCGTGCACCGACGTGAACTCGAGCGGGAGCAAAGCGCGGTCGGCGGTCGCGTACCGGTGGTACTCGGCCAGCAGCGCGCGGGCTGGGGACTCGAGCTCGGGGCGGACTGTTTTTTTTTTCCCATACAGCATCAAATTGATGGGCTCATGGGCGAAATAAGGGATAATGGCATACCAGTGACGGCGCCTGAGGCCGGATCCAGCGACAGCAGGTCGAATACCGTCTCGCGCGAGTGCGTGTAGTGGCGCGAGAACGGCCGCAGCGAGTACTGCCGGTGCATAAAGATCACCGCGTACCCGGCGCGCAAGAAATGCTCGGCCGACGTGGCGCCACGGGTCCCCGCCGAGAAGTTGTCGAGGAACCGCACCGTGTTCTGCTCCAGCGGGACCGTGGTGCCGCCCGACGTGACCAGCACGATCGGGCGGGACGGGAACCGCGCGCGCTGGTCGGCCAGGAACGCGTCCAGGTCGGCAATGGCCGCGGGCAGAAACGCTGGCGCTGGGGTGTCGGCGTAATACCGCTCGGCCGCCGCGTCGTCCTCATGAATGGTGCCGCGCCGGGTCGCAATCGACGGCGAAAGTGGAGGCTCGGGGGATGGTGCAAGGGCGCTGCCGATTCCTCTGCCAGCACCACCACCACCGCTACCAGGTGCGGTCAAGATGGGCAGCGTGGGCGGCGACATATATAGTTTATATTTTGGTAAATTGATGCGAAAATCAAGAGATCCATTTCCCATCGCTCGTATCCAAAACTCCAACTCGGCAACAAGGAATAAAATAATGGCTCTGGGCCATGAAGACAATCACGACGATAGAGTGGACCATGAGGACGAGGGCAATGGTATCTGGCACGCGCTCCGCCGCACACTGGATCCCGTCACGCTGCTGCGCTGGATCATCTCCGCCGTAACCTGCGCAATGGCTCATTCGGTCATGTACAAGGTCCTCAACTTTTCGTTGCCTGTCTCGCTCGCCACCAGCCTGTTTCTGGGGCTCATGATCTTTTCGCTGCTCAAGGCGCAGCAAATCTACACCGCCGAGCTGCACCTGGAGCAGCTGCATAGCATTGGCCATGACGGGAATGCGAACGGAGCCCGATCTCGCTCCGGACACCAGCGAGGTGGGGTATCATCGCTCACTGACCTGCTGGCCAAGGCGAATGCCGCAGGACAGGCTGTGGATCCGGCGGCGATCATTGACGCAGCCGTGCTTTCCCCACACTCGGCTTCTGCCAGTCCAACCGCCGCGTTTGGGGAACAACCGCAGTCCATGCATGGCCTGGATCGCACAGGAACCACGCCCATGCTGTCGAGCGGCGCATCCGCATCGCAGAAATCAGGATTAATCCCGAGCCTTGGCGTCAACGGCATTCCAACCGTCGATATCTCGCAACCGTCGCTGAGCTCCAGTAATGGCACTTCCCCACGCGGCTCGTCCCTTTTCAGCCCAACGCAATCCACTCCTCGATCCATGGCAAGTATCGCTCTGCCAGTCTCGCCGACTGTTGCCCACGATGGTTCGATTCTTTCCCACCATTTGCGCGAAAAAATGCCAGTACTTACAACCAAAGTATGTAAACTAGAGCCAAATGGAATACCGCGAATGGTCCGAGCCAACTCGTTCACTGCCCCTTCCACCACAGGGCCGCTGGCAAGCAGTAGTGCAGCAGCTCCAGCACCGTCGGCGACACCGCCTCGCCGTTACTTTGGAGCTCTGTCGGCCAATGTCCCCAACCACATCTCCACTATTTCGGCCACCTCCATCACGCCTATGTCGCAGCAAAACTCGCACGCGGTCCTGCTTCCGTCGCCGCTTTCGCAGTCGCTCTTGTCGTCGGAAACGTCGCCAACTGCCTCCTCCACAGTGACCTCCAAGGGCAATGTGATGCTTGGAGACTCGACGCCCCACGTGTCACCAAAGACGAGTGTCTTGCTACTGACACCCTCGCGGTCAGGCGACCAGCTGCCTTCGTCCTTGCAAGTACCGGGGACGCTCCCGATCCATCATAATGGGAGTAATGGTGGCAGTGGGACCGGTGGCAGTGGAAGCAATTCGGTCTGGAGTGCATCGTCCGTGCTCTCGCCACACGCATCACACGCATCCTCGCTCTTGGCCGCCGCCGCCGCGAGCCCTCCGAGTCCCTCACACGCGTCCTTAGCATCGTCCACGGTGTCTTCGATCGCGCTTCGAGCAGCCGCCGCGGCGGGATTGACATCGCGGGCGTCGCTCGCGACCGCCATCACGTCCGTCACAAGCATATCGCGGTACTCGCCACCGGGCACCGCAACCCCCACTGCGTCCAAGGATCGGTCGGCAGCCGACTCTCTCTCCTCTCCAAGCAGTCCGCTATCCATGTCTGCCTCAACAAGCGCGTCGGCGTCTCAATCGGGAACAGGGCTTCCGTTCCCGCCAACCTTGTCCTCTGCATCGTCGCCCACGGGCATGTTGACGCCTTCCTCGTCTCTTTCTCCCGAGGGGATAACCAACGATGGCGTGAAATCAAACAAGCTGAACTTGATGTCTGGCCTGCAGCCAGGTACTCTCGCATCAGGAACAGCAACACCATCCAATGGAGGCAAACACGTCCCAATGACGGGCTACTCTCTCCGGCTGCCAACATTCCTATCCCCCATTCCTTCCTCTGGTGTGTCGGCAGAGACGGTGCGCCAGTCTGGCCACTCGGTGGACGGATCTGTGGGCTCGGTGCGGTCGGCTGCCAGCGCCGTTTCCGACTTGGGTCCCTTCATTTCGCAAATGGCCGCCGCAGTCACGGGCCGCTCGGAGGGCGACATGGAAGCCTCCAGCAGCAGCAAACCCACCGCGACGTCGTCATCTTCAACGATAACAACAACAACAACAACGTCCCGATGGCCCAGCCTGCTCAAGTCATCGACTGGGTCGTCGCCGTCCTCTACCCAACAACAGCAACAGCAACAACAAGACCAACAGCAACAACAAGGGGTGCGGCGAGGTAGTGGTGGCAGCAGCAAGGGCAAGCGGCGGCAGTCGACCACGGCTAGCGTCACACCCGATGCGCCGCCGTCAGCGGTAGCGATTGAACGCGAAGCGCAGGTACACCTGAATCCCGAGGCCGCGTTTCTTTCGTCAGCGGTCTCGCGCGGCCGGCGCATGAGCATGCCCACGACCAGCACAGGATGCCTTGTTGTCAATGATCCTGCGGGTCCTTCCGCGACCATTGTGCCAGCAAGCAACGGCGGTGGCGGTGGGGGTGATCTGGCAACCAAGGGCCTCAACTTTGGTCCGACGCGACGAGTGCGGCCGGCCGAGGTCGAGGTGCGCATGGCCTTGTTTTCGGAGCAAGTGGCCGCGCGGCTCTTGCAGTTTCTTCAACCATCGTCGTCGCCGACAACCGAACAGTCACAAACGGAATCTGACCCGGCACGCGCGATGATCAAATCTGGGTCTCTGCATCCACCAGAACAGTCGACGTCTCTGATCCCACGCGGCGGCGCACATGTCGGCCACAGCGCCGTGAGCATTGTCGTATGTGACGAAGAGGGTCTCCCGCTCGATGAATAAAAATATATATTCGCTAAAGATTACTTTTGGAGGTACTTGTCCATGGGCTCGCCAAGGACCGCCTCCATCTGGCGCACCGTGACGCGCGTCGTGCGCTCGAGCTCCTCGTCTTCGAGGCACTCGGCGATCGCCGGCACCGTCTCGGGCAGCAGCGGGAGGTACCCGTCCCCGACGGTCTCAAACAAGCGTCCAACGACAGCCACGGCAGCGCGGCGCCAGTCCGAGACGGCCGCGTCGTCCATGACCGAGGGCTCCAGCGGCGCCGCACGGTCGTCGTCGTCGCCGGCGTCGGCGCGCGTGGCTGCCAGCACGGAGCCGTGCAGGATGCGCCACGCGTCCATGTCGTTGACGGTGACCGCCATTTGCACCAGCACCGCCGACGCGGGCTCGGTGAGCGCCGGGACACGCAGCGCCGACGTGGCGGCCCGCGACAGCCGGTCCATGTCCGCCGCCACCACCGCGGCCGTGTCGTACAGCGCCGTCTTGTGCAGCACCACCAGCGCCTGCTTGGCGGCAACCACAACTGGAGTGTTCTCAATGGGAGTGTTCTCAATGGGAGTCGCCGAAACAAATGTCTCCACCACCGCAGCGTCGCACAGCGCCACCAGCTCGTCGAACGCCTGGCCGGCGTACGGCACCAGCAGGTTCTTGAGCGCGTCAAACAGCACCGACACCACGCCAAAGAATGGCACCGCGCGCGGCTCGGGCGCATCGCGGTACCAGCGCAGCAGCTGCGCGTACAGCGGCCGGAACAGGTCCTCGTTGAGCTTCATGACCAGCGCCACCACCGTGGTCAGCACCGATGCCGGGAACTGCGAGCGGCCCAGGATCGCCAAAAACACCTTGTTGAACACCTCAGCGTGGAACTCCTTGACCGCGTCCTTGCCCATGGCCGCGACAAAGTGACGTGCGACTTCGACCACCTGCGTGGTCTCGGCCTCGGCATCGTCCGAGAGGGACGCCACTTTGCCCGTGAGCGCCTTGATAAAGTGCCGCGGCGGGACCGTGGTGGCCATCAATGCCGCCACCGCGTCGAGCTTGCCGTGCAGCAGGTCGAGCTGTGGGCTGCTGCCGGACCCCTGGCTGGCAACGCGCACGCGCATCAGCACGTCGAGCACTTGGCCCAGGTACGGCGTCAGGAACACGTGCAGGTGCAGCACGCTCTGCTCAATGCACGCCAGCGCCGACAGCTGGTTGAGCGGCACCGACTGCTCGGCCAGGAACGCCAGCACCGCCGGCATCCACTGGTTCACGTACTTGACCGCGCGCTTGGACAGCTGTGCGATAAAGTGCGACAGGCAAACAAACGCCGACGCGCGCACCGCCGGGTTGGCGCGCGCATTGGTAATCGCCACTTGGAGTTGGGCCTTTTTACCGCTGGGCGATTTGGGACCCTCGGTGTTACCACCAACGACAATGTGCGCCAGGACCGTCGGCATGCACGCCTGGAACTCGGCGTGGTGGGACTCGCTGCCGGCATAGTGCACAGCCAGGAGCTGCAGAGCCATGAGCCCGAGCTGGAGCATTTCCGGGTCGGCACGGCAAGGCGCGTCGGTCGAGAAGATCCACATGACCGCGGGGAGCGCGCTCATCAGCGACCGCTGGTACTTGAGCACTGTAGACTTGGACAAGTGGCCGATCCGGTCGTTGAACATAGTCACTGCGCGCTTCTGAATCAGCAGGTTCGGGTGACGCCACAGGTCTGAGACCACCGCCAGGAACGTGGACAGCGACAGCAAGTGGTGCACCTTGTCGAGCACGCCGTACGCCAGCCGCAGCAGGTTCTTGTTCTCAGCCTGCGCTTGCACCAGGACCAGCAGCGCCTCGATAAACTGCTTGACCTCCGACTCGACCTGCGACTTGCTCAGGCTGTTGATGAATGACCGCATCATCAGGTTCTCGTCGATGAACATGAGCACGGGTGGCTGGATCTTTTCCAGCGACGACAGCGGGATTAGGCGACTGTCATCGTCACTCTGGTGCGCGGCAGCGGAAGCGGCGGCAGCAGCGCCGCCCTTGGAACCCTTGCGGCCACCCTTGCGACCCGTAGCCGCTATGGCAGGGTCGGGCTTGGGCGCGACAGACTTGAGCGAGGTTGACGACGACGACGACTGAACGTCCTCGCCATTGCACATACGAATCAGCTGCACCATAGCGTGGAGCTGGGCCGCGACCGGGAACTCGGCCGATACCAGCAGGCAAAACTCGAGCAGCTTGACGTGCTCCTGTTCCAGCAGCAGGGCCACAATCGCGTACAAGTACTCTTCGCCGAGTGTGCGGATCAGCGTGGTGAACAACCGCAGGCGGCGGTGCACGGGAATGTGCTGGATCGCGTCCACAAACACCTGAATCACGTGCTTGACGTGGGTGACGTTGAGCAGCAGCGCCGGAATGATCTTTTCAATCGTCGACTCAATGACCGTGAACGTGTACTCGTCGTCCTGCTTGAGCACGTGCGCGCCCATGAACGTAAAGATCGGCATCACGTTGAACAGCACCTTGTCGGCGCAGCGCGGCGCCAGCGCCGACAGCACCAGCAGCACCGAGTTGTGGGTCTGCGGGTTGTCGGTGGAGCTGATGCAGGCCACCAGCAGGTCGACGCGGAACACCGAGTCGTCGAGCCCGTCCTTTTCCACGTGCAGCAAATCCGCCAGCACCAGCTGGATAATGTAGTCGTACTGGTTGTACGCTGGGTGGTTGAGGATCGTCTGCAGCGTCGCAAACAGCGGCGCCACCAGCAACCGGTTGTCATCCACGTCCTTGTACGAGACGAGCTCCAGCAGCGACGTCAGCTTACCGAGCCGCTGTCGGACCATGGGCTGGTCGGCCAGATGCGCGCGCTTGTTGCTGCCCGAACCACTGCCAGCAGCAGCAGCGGCGACGGCGGTAGCCATGATCCCGAGCTTGCCCGCGTTCGGGCCCTTGGTGGTGATCAGGTGCGTAAACATGTCGACAATCACGCGCACCGACACGGGGATGCGCTTCAGCACCGACTTGGCCTCCAGGACCACGTCCGAGATTTGCGACTTGCTGACAATGTTGAGAAGCACGTAAAACACGTCAAACTGCTGCTCGTGCGAGAGCGACACCCACAGCTCGGACGTGATGCGCGTGAGCGCCGCCTGCTGGACGTGCGCCAGCGCCGGCGTGCGGTACCCGTTGAGGAACTGGGTGAGCGTCTCGAGCGCGTCGGCCTGTTGCAGGATGCGCGGGGCCACCGATGGCGTCAGGCAGTGGATGAATTGCACAATGATGCGCACGCGCGGCGAGTCGACCGACTCGTCGGCCAGCGCCGAGTGGCGGGCGCGGAAGTGCGTGTGCAGCGCCAAAAAAACTTCGGGCGAGTCGACGCGCGAAAGCACCTGCAGCCACTCGGCCGCGCATGCCAGGTCCAGTTGCGGAATGTGCGACAGGAACGCCGTCAGCACCTCGCGCGACCGCTTGCGGTACGTCAGGTGCATGACCGCATCCGCCGACGCCGCCACGTCCGACTCGAGCGCGGCCGTGAGCCACGGCGCAAGCACTTTCGGGTCGGCAAACAGCACGTCCGACGCCTTGTACTCGCCCACGGGCGGCAGCACTTTGCCGTCGCTGCCACGTCCCTTCTTGTTTTTCTTCCCACTGGATTGCGGCACATTCGATGGAGTAGCAACAGTCGAGGCACCGGGCATGGCCACGAGCGCAAACCGAATCACCTCCACAACAGCGTCACGGACCGCGCGGTCAGTGTTGCGCAGGCACGGAAGCACGTGCGGCAGCAGCGACTGCACGTCCATGCTACCGGCAGGAATCGCCTCCACGGCCAGAGCAATGCGCTCGAGGCAACGGCGCACCAGGACGGCGTTTTCGCTGCGGAGGCCAGGGCACAGTCGAGCGTAAACACCAGCGCCAGTGAGGAGATCGTGGATCAGGGGCTCGGCCGCCTCAAGCATAGCATCGGGGAGCGCCAGCACGCGCATGAGCGCCATTTGGTGGTGAGCGGTGCGGTCGCTGGTCAGCGCCAGGGCCAACGCAGTTCGTGCCACATCCAGCGTCGAGTCGCCGACAATGAGATCCGTAACCGGCTCAATTACTGCCGGCAGCTGCGCGGGCGTGGTAAAGTGGAGACCCGAGGTGGCGTAGCGGGTGTCGCGCAGCAGCGCCACCACTTCGTCGGTGGTTGGGAGCGCCGGGAGCGGCGTGTAGGACGCGGCCTTGAGCCACTCTGCGTGCGCGGCCTGCACGTGGCGCAGGTACAGCAGCAGCGTCTGGGCCGCGCCGGTCACCGACACGTCCTTGGTCAGGGCCGACCCGTGGTCACGGGCGACCGCCGCGGCAGCAGCCACGTGCGCTGGCGACAGGCCGACAATCGCCGAGTGCGCCACAATGGCGGCAGCGGTGGCACCGGGAGCGTGGGTCGCGGCAAAGTGGATGAGCGCGCTGCTGCCCAGGACCGCGTCGGCAATGGCGGGCATCGGGCGCTCGAGCGCATCGACCAGGGAAAGCGCCAACTCGACACCGTCCTCGGCTGCGAGCGTCTCGAGGGCAAGGCGCGGCGACGACGTCGTCGTTGACACGTTCACTGCTGCAGCCGCGGCCAACGCGCTCTTGCGAGCCTTCTTGCTCTTGCCAGCCGGAACAGTGGCAGCAGCCGCAGCGGTGGGGATCGGTGCGGTGGCGGGAGCCAGGAGCTCGGCCAGGTGCTGGACCGCGGCAAGGCAGTAGGCGTCCTCGGGGTGGCGCATGGCCAAGAAGAGGGTGGTGTTGAGCGACTCGACGACCGAGTGAACTGTTGTGCCGAGGCAGTGCTGCACGACGTTGAAGGCGGCGCGGCGGTTGGTGCCGGTTGCCTGGCTCAGGAACTCTGCAATCCCTGCGTCCAGCGCTGACGAGTATTTGCCCTGCAGGCGGTGCAGGAGCGCAACGAGGTCAGCGGGCAGATCAATGGCGGCATCCGTGCTTGCGGGCATGGCCGCTTCCAGGACACCGCTGACGAGCGCCGTGATGGCGGCCGTAGGAACAGCAATGCCCGAGGCGCCGCTCACCAGCACCATCAGATCGGCGTAGCGCTTGCGAGTAACGAGCGACGACACCATGGACATGAGCAGGTCATCGCACGAGTACCGCTGGGAAGCAGCGGCAAGGACGACAATGGCGCCGGGCACGGTGGCCAAGGCGGCGAGCGCGTCGCTGTCGCGCGGGAACTCGGGCTGCGACTGGGCCAGGGCGAGGATGGCCGTGACGGCCGGAGACACGTCGTCGGCCGGAATGCTCTCCACGAGTGCCTTGACGAGCTCCACCAGGGTGCGCGCTGTGAAGGCGGTGCGAGCGGCCAGCTTGCAAAGCACGAGGTAGTTACTCAGGCGCCATTCCTTTTTGTTATTTTTGTCATTTGTTATTTTTGTCAGTCTCTTCATTTTGCTCAGAGTAAAAATACAAAGACGAACCTTGTGGGCGCTCACGATCCCATCGACAATGAACGGCATGAGCAGGCTCGCGGTCTCGCTCGTGACTTGATCGAGCTTGGTCACATACGAGATGACGGTGGTGATGTAGAACGTGAAGGCGGTGTTGAAGGCATTGTTGGAGCCGACGCGATCCTGCACGGTAGAGGCGGCAAAGGTCACGAGCGACCGATCCGTCATCAGGCGACGCATGAAAAAGAGACGGTCCATGGGCTTGGCGGTCTCGACAACGCGAGCGAGGAAGCTCCAGCGTGGGGATTTGCTTTATAAACAATTGAATTGGTGAGATCAGTTGGCCGCATATAAAAGACCAGAAAGTTACAATACCTCAGATCCAGAGCAGTGACCATGTGCGTAAACTGCTTGCTCTCGTAGTAGGGCAGAATGCAGGCAATGACCGACTCGACATTGAATTCGTTGACGCGGAAGCGGCGAATCAGCCATTCCAGAACTTTGCCCGCGGGCTTGGCCAAAAAGTGCGGCGAAAGAGCCAGGAGCAGCGCGTGTAGGGTCTTGTCGAGCGCGTCATTGAAGGATTTGGGCTGCAGCACGCGATCCGTGTCCTTGGCCGCGTCCGAGAAGATGGGCAGCTCAAAGGCGGCGAAACGCGAGTCCGAGTGCACCAGCTGCGCGAAACCGTTGCAGCCAATGTTGTGGATGGTGGCCAGGTCGTAAGTAGCCGCGACCTTGGGGTCAAACAGGAACGACGGGCGGAGCTTGCCCTCGGAGCGGCCAGAGCCGGTGCCGAAGGTGAATTCGGGGTTGGCCGAGAGCTGCGAGAGCTGGGCGGCGAGTGCCGACGTCATTTTTCGAGTTTTATTTACGCTGTACTCATCAGCAAAAAAAGGATTATGTCGCTCCATCGCGTGCATTTAAAAAAAATTGTTCACGTGCTAGTGTTAAACTATGGTTGCCATGCAGGGTGCGCCACAAAAAATTTCAATAGTTACGACGCCCCATCTTTCGCACGCCAACTTTTTTCATATAAAAAAACATAATGTCATCCGCTATTGCGCGCGGTCGCGATTACACGACACAGGCAGACCTGCCACCACGTCCGCGCTCCCGCGCCTCCCGCTCGAGGTCACGGTCACGGTCCCGGTCGCTCTCGCAGGCGTCGCGGACGCACCGCCGCGGCTCCAATGGGCGCGCCCGGTCACCGCAATCCTGCGCGATAGGAACACCGCTTGCGCTTCTGCCTGAGCTCTCGGTGCTGGGACACTCGTTACAGCCATTGCCTTTGACGCCCAAAACAGCCACTGGATTTGGCGTTACTGCCACCACTGCCATTCATGGAGCAGCCGAGGACCGGTTCGAGTCGCTCTCGCTGGACGACAGCGATGACAAGGACAAGGAAATGGATGACGAAAACGGAGAGAATGTGGTAGCTGAAGCGGTGGTTGCCGACAAAGACGACTACGACCACCACCGCGTGCCCTATGGTGCGTCTTTTTTTTTCTACTGGATGTTCGTGGAACTCACCTTTTCGCTTTTGCTATTTTCCGCGACTGGTGCTGCCACTGAATTTGGATTGTACTCTACGCTACGCTTGTCTGATTGAAATGAACCGCAGCGGACGCGCCAGCCCCTCCCGTCGAGCCTCCGTTGCCGCCTCAAAAGACACCCCAAACACCCGCTTCACTTGCTCGCAAATCGAGCTCGTCTGATCGCCGTCTCGCGTCTTGGCTCTTTGGTCCCCGATCCCCACCATCGCCCCCCTCGCCACCAACGTCTGTAACACCCTCCAACACATCCGTGCCAATCACCCTGACTCCCTCGGCCGCCATGCGCCACCTGTCCCGCACACGCCCACCGACGCTCCCGCCCAAGCCCGCGTCAGAAGACTCCAAGCACCTGGCCGAGTACGCCAAGATGGTCGCGCACGCCGAACGTGCCGCCGCGCGCGCGGCTGCCGATGCGGCCAAACGCGCCGCCAAACGCGACGCCCGCGCCACCAAGTCGCTGCAGTACTGGACCACCACCGTGTTGCCGCAGTGGGAGAAGCTGCGGTACACGGACAAGCTGGCGGCGCAGTGGGTGCGCGACGGGATCCCACCACGGCTCCGCGGGGTCGTGTGGCCCAAGGCTCTGGGGAACCTGTTGCACGTCACGGACGACGTGTACCGCGTGTGTGGGGCGCGCGCCGCTGAGGCCCTGACCAGTCGTCGCATGCGCGCGAGCGCCAACGGTAGCGACTCTTCATCAAGCACCGCTGCCGCGACTACCGCCCGACCGACAACGTCAAATGGCACAGCAGCCGAAATGGTGCTGGTGGGCCGCGAGGACACGCTGGTGGTGATTCGCGACGACATTGCTCGCACGTTCCCGTCGCTGGCCATGTTCCAGCCCGAGTCCAACGGCCCGCTGGCAGCGCCGCTGGCAGCCGTCCTCGAGGCGTTTGCAGTGTACCGCGCCGACATTGGGTACGTGCAGGGCATGAGCTACCTGTCGGCGATGCTGCTGCTCAACATGAACGAAAGCTCCGCGTTCACGGTGCTGTGCAACTTGTTCAAGCAGCCGCGTGGCGTGCTGCCGGCTTTCTACTCGCTCAACTTGCCCCTGGTCAAGTCCTACTTTGCCACGTTCGAGTACCTGCTAGGCCTGGCATGCCCAGACCTGAAACAGCATTTCAATGCCGTGGGCGTGCGGCCCGAGTTTTTCCTGTACGAGTGGTTCCTGACCATGTTTGCCAAGCCGCTCCCGCTCGACACGGCCCACCGCGTGTTTGACCTGTACTTTTTGTGGGGCGACCTGGCGCTGTTCCGCGTGGCCGTGGCGCTGCTCAAGTTCTTTGAGCCACGGCTGCTGGGCCTTCCGTTCGAGGAGTGCTTGCAGGACGTGCTGCGGTTGCCGTCGCGCATCCGCCAGGACTTTGACGAGGACAAGCTGTGGTCGATCGTCGAGTTTCTTCACCTAGACCGGGACGTGTACCGGGCCGCATGCCGCGCCCATGGAGTGGATCCGCCCGAGTAGAATTTTTTTTTTTACTTCTTGCTCAAATGAAAAAAGTGTTTTCAATGATTGTACACGTCGGCTTCTACGCTGTAGTGCGGGGACATGAAGGCCGGAGTCATGGACGCGAGAAAGAACTGCCGCCACATCACTACGAATGCATACAGCGGGTCCACGGCAAGGGGGAGGGGCACTGGTCGCACTGTCGCCCCAGGATCGTCATGATTTGTGGCAGCAATGTCGCGTGGAGGTTTTGGTCCGACCTTCTCGCCTGTCCCGATCGCCAACGAGTCGCCGTGGCCGTACATGCTACGCACTGCAGCGTCGCGTTCCGCCAGCAACGCGCGGACCACTCCCTCCCCGTGCTCGACAAACCCTGGCCCGCGCTCCGAGTCTGGCAGTGCGGCGGCTGCGACCAGCACCTCCATCGCAAGCGATACTGGATCATTAGCAATCCCGAGCACCGCCGCGACCGTGGATCGCAGTTCGGCGATGCGTGCGGCCGGGATCCGAGCCAAGACATCGGGCCCACGAACCAAAGGGGACGCGGCTTTCCTTGCGAGGGTCCATTCCGGCCTTGCGATCCACGGCGCGCCCATTTCCGGAATCCCGTAGTGCGCAGCAATCTGCGCCACAACAGTGTGCGCCTGGGTGTTGTATCGGGCCGCGCACGGAGAGCACACGGGCAGAGCGTCTGCGTGCGAGTGCGACTTCACACACACGGGCATGTGCTTGCGGTACTGCGGCGGCACTATCGTCAGTACATGCAGGTCGATGGTCGTTCCACACACCACGCACTGGTCGCGCTTGTCTTCCAGGTACCAGTCCTGGCCCGCGCGGCCCGTCCCGCGGGGCATAAATGTCAGCGCTATTGCCCGTGGCACGTCCTCTGTAGTGCAGCCATCACCATTCAGGAGAGTCGCGGTGCCATGCTCGGGCAGCGCGCGGGCCAGTGACCGCGCCAGGTACCACCTGATTTTCTTGTGCGCGCACCGAAACAGGAGCGTCGTGCCGTCGGGACCATACACGCTGAAATTCTCGTACACAGGACCCTTTCGTGCCTGGAATGGTAGTTTTGCCGCTTTTCCCGATGGCGGCTGGCCGTTGTTATCGTCGTTGTGGTCGAATTGCATTTATTAACAATTCAAAATGTTTTCGTAACGCGATTGGCTCCCCGCGCCATCTCGAACGTCTTGGCACGCTGCGGCTCGCCGCCTTGAATGTCGTGAATGTCGTGCACAAACATGTAGTCGACGCGGGCCGCCGTCTTGGTGAACTGCATGTTGATCCACCCGTGCTCGACAAAGTCCGAAAAGTGCACGTTCTTGTTCCAGATCTTGAGCACAGGAGTCAGCAGCTTGGCCAGGAACCAGTTGTCGAATGCCGGCGTAGACGACGTCACGGACGGAGCAATGAACTCGCTAAAGACCGATGCTTGCTTGTCCTTGGCGGCCGGGTTCGGGATATCGGACACGAGCGATCTAATTGTTTTTTTTTTCTTCATAAGGCCGAGGTATTGCAGCAAAAATTAGACTGGGAAGTAGCGCACGCATGGAAATCGCCTGTGATCATGAGCGTGTCGTTGATCTTGTTGTGCGCCATGTGGTCGAGCAGGTTCTGGCGCGACACGAGCGCGCCGTTCCAGTCGTCGCCCAAGAGATTGAGCTCCTTCCACAGAACCTTGGTCGGCTTGGGTGCAAACATGACCTGGTTACCGAGCACGCGCCATGTGGCCCGGTTCTCCTTCATGCCGTCAAAGAGCCATTTCTCTTGCTGTTTATTTTTAAGTGTAAGTCCTTCTCCCAAAAAGTGACAAGGTAAAAACACAAACCTCAACGCCAAGGAGGCGGCGATCCTTGGGAGGAACGCGATCGTCGCGGGCGTCCATGCGCGTGTCCATCATAAACAAGTCCACGAGCTTGCCAATGTTGAAGCGGCGGTAGATCTGCCACTTGTTGTCGGCAACCAAGTTGGGGCGGATGGGGAGGTGCTCGTGGTAGGCGCGCGCTGCAGCGTCGCGGCGAGCGGGCCAGTTGCCAGACTTGTCGTCGGGAGCATCGAACGGTGTCGCGTTGTCGGCAAACTCGTGGTCTATTTTTTCATGTCTCAGTTATGTAACCATAACCAAACCAAAAAAATGAAAAAATAGAGTACCATCCCAGATGGCAATCATGGCCTTGGCAGCGTGCATGCTCTGGAGCGCACGATCCGTCTTGTACTGGGTGTAGCGTGCGCGGTAGTCGGCGAGCGACGTAATCACTTTACCGCCAGACGGGACGCGGTTGGCCGGCGGATTCCACCCCTTGGTGGGCTTGTAGCTCTTGAGATCGTACTCGTAAATGTAATCACCGACGTGGAGCGTCACGTCGATACTCGGGTCTTCAGCAATGCGCGCGTACGAGTGGAAATAGCCGTGGGCCATGTTGGAACAAGTCACAACCGCCAGCTTGAACACGTCGAGCTCTGCGTCCTCGGCCGGCATCGTCTTGGTCACGCCCACGGTAGAAACGACAGGGCCGTTCGCGTTGGGGGAAATGAAGCGGTAGTAGTAAGTTGTCGCCGGGGTCAGTCCCTTGACATCGATTTTGACGGTGTGATCCACCTCGCTCGTGGTCAGAAGCTGCATGCCATTTTTTTTTTCATGAGTCCTCTTTTTCCCCAGAAAACGAAAATAGGAACGACACATGCAGCTCCACGCTTGACAACGCGAGTAAAGGCCCGATCAGTGGCAACCTGCCAGTCAACGCGAGCGCCATGGCTCTTTTTACGGGGCTGCGACAAGTCGGGCGTGACTTTCGTCCATAGAATCACGGCATTGGCAAGTGGATCACCGGACGCAACGCCATGCAGGAAAGCAATGGGGACCGCGTTCACGGAGATGGGCATGCCGGCCTTTGTCGACGTTGAAGAGTTGGTGGAAGTGGAGCGGAACCCGCTCAGCAAGGCCTGCCGGCGGTCATCCGACAGCGTGATGGCCAGGTTGGGGCGGTTGGTCACGGGCGGCAGATACGCCAGGTTCTCGGCATAGCGTGCGATAAGAGATGCGGCAGAGACGGTGGCCAGAGACTCGACCGAGACGGGCGAAGCGGTTACTGTCCCTGATTGGGTCGCCAGGAGCACCAAGAAGACCGTCGCTGTGAGCATTGTCTATACTTTCTATGATTGCCTAACTGGCAAATAAGAGCACGCTCAAAGAGGTCCTACTGGGCGGGAAGGCACCATTTCAAGGAAGAATTTGATGTGGCGACGGCCGCCGCGAATGTACGGTTTGCTTGTTGGTTTTGGATGTTTCACCTGCGAACAAGATCCGGGTGCGGCTTGCGCTAAGACAACGAACGACCCCCCCTATTTTCAACTTTGAGTGTGACTGCTCTGCTTGCTGCGGCAATGGCAAAGACAGGCCATAGTTGGGAACTTGTCTCACACACGCTCTGCTCTGTGATCTCAAAACTTCAAATAATCATGATCCGCTCGACCCCTTCAACGATCCTGGCGCTGCTGGCGCTGATGCTCGTGGCCCTCGCGCTCCAGGCGCAGGCGCAATCGAGCACCACCGCGTCGAAAAGCACCACCATCGGTTCGTTTCCCTCTTATTCAATATTTAACTCATTTGTCCCAAGTGAATCCTTTACCAAAATAAGGCCCGTTCTCAACAGTGATCGTCACGACCACGGCTACGGCCACGGCCACGACCAAGGTCACATCTACCGTGACGGCGACCAAGACTGCCCACAATCACGCCGTGGGTGCGTCTGGCCGGGATCACCTTCCTGCCGCTCTCGCCCTGGCCGCTGCCGCCGCTCTGGCAAACGTGTAACCCCTTTGATCGTATTGATTGACAAGATATGAATATATTACATTTATTTTCAGCCGCGGGTCCGTGACATGGACTCGCTCGGCAAAAAGAACCACTGTGGTTCGTTGCTGCGGGGATCGGCGCGCACGGGCATAGGCGGCAAGCACGCGGCATATGCATCCGCTGACATGTACGGATCGCTTTCATCGCCGCCGCCATTGTAGGTGGCCGTGGCATCGTCCTCTTGCTCGGACTGGCGGTCGCCTCCGAACCGGCCAGGATTGGACGGGAGAGAGGAGCCAAACAGACCATTAGAATCGACCGACTGTGCTAGGATCGGGTAGTAGCCAGGAATGCTGCCGGCGGGTTGCGATGCCGTGAATGGCTGCGGTGCTGCCGTGTCACCATAATTGCTGGAATTGTTTCGTTGGCCACCACCATTGCCACCAAGGACAGTGGCCGGCGGATCGGACGTCACGGGCGTAGACAACGTCGATTTGGTGGTCATCGAGAACTTGATGGCCTTCCACTGCCAGTGTGGGTTGACGAGGTACGAGTGCGCCGGAAGGGTAATCACGTCCTCTTCGGGCACACCGAGATCCGTCAGCAGGGAATACGTCACGTTCTAATGTGGTGCATTCCAGTCAATACATGAACAAATAGATGAAAAACAAGGAACGAACCATAAACTTTTCCGGGCCGCAGAGAAGAATCTTTTGCGGGCGCCCATTCTGACCCTGGCGAATCCAGTCCTTGTCGGCAAGCAGCCGCTCGAGGAACGGGCCATCGACGCGCCCCCCACGGCGATCAAACCCGCGGACACCACCGGCAACCAGCGGTTCGGGTTCCTCGCGCGTGAGCAGGTACCGCAGCTCGACTTGGTCGGGATAGGCCGCGTGCACGAGCTCAAGTGTCTCGGACCCAATCAGCGACGCCATGTTATGCGCGGCATTGACCACCGTCAGCCGCGGTTTGCGTCCAATCCACGGCGTGAGCTTGGACAGGTGAATCATACCGTCAATGCCCGTGTCGGCGTTGCGCGCAAACACCCAGCCGTTCTGCAGCGGGTGCCGAATAAACACCTTGTCGTTCAAGTGCACCGCCAGCTCGTTGGCCTTGATGGGCACGTTGGCCGCGCGCGGCCGGAGCGAGAACGTCGTTTGCAAAAAGTACCACGAGATCAGCTGCAGGTGCGGCGTCATCCCCGAGCCCACGCCGACACAGAGTAACTCGTCCCAGCATCCGTTTTGCATGGGTAGCGGCCGCTCGACGTTGATCAAGGGGCTGCCAAACGGTCCACGAATCTTGTACTGCATCTGCCCGGGCTTGTTCCGCCGGAACTCGGTAGAAAAGAGACCATCGTTAATGCACTTGACGACCACCTCGAATGCTGCCATGTTTCCTATTGAAATTAAATATGGATGTGAATAGGGTGCCGAATTGGCCAAGTACAAGTGTTGCAACATACCAGAACACGGAGTATAGTAGCGCGAAGTGTACTTGCCGCGAATGCGCATTTGAATCTCGACCGCTTGGCCTGGGAACAGAAAGAGGGGATCTGTTGTTATCGTTCATTGGTTTAGTCCAACGTTGCTCAAAAAAAAAAAAAGACACGGACCTTCCTCGTACAACTCGTTGGGGAACAAGAGGCAAAACTTGAGGCGGTACACCTCGGCCTCGGCCGTCGGCCCCGACAAGAGCTCCTTGGCAGTCAGTGCGTAGCGGCGGTATTCCTCCTTGACAAAGCGGTTCTGGCCCGCGACGTCGAGCTTGGCGACCACCAGCGTCTTGAGCTTTTCCACCGCTCCGTCCGAGTGGAAATGCTGGTTCCGTGCGGCAATGATTTTGTGCCAGTCCTCTTGCAAAATGCGCGGATCGGCCTCCACGTCGCGGTTCCCGATCCCCGCCAGATCCGAGATCATCGACTTGCGGTTGGCGCTGCCGGTGGACAGGCCGACGCCGAGCTCGTCACCGGACCGGTTCCGACCGTGCCGAGGCCGCGGTAGGGACCCGTGCTGCGGGGCAATCGCCGACGTCCGAACCTGGGGCATGTCGGTCAGCATCATGCTCGGATCGGCACCACTGCGACGACGGCGCATCGACGGTACGGCCGGGCGGTTCGCCGCTGCCGACTCTCTGGCATTGGGTAGCGAGACCCATGGGTTAAAGAGGTCCTCGTCGTACTTGGAGTTGTTGAAAAAGTCGGACGTGATGCTATTCAAGATGTTTTGAGTGAGTTCTTTTGACACGTCGAGACCAAAAAGTTAAAAAAAAACGTACTCGGTACCAAAGGACGAATACAGTACGGCCTGGCCTCCGGGGTGGCTAAACACCCACTGGTCAAGAGAAAACACGAGCCCGTTCCCGACCACCCACCGCTTACCCTCAATGACCTGCTGGTCAATGTCGCTCCAAGTCACAATCGGCAAATCGTCGGTCTTGACCACAATGATTTCGGCCGCGACTTGGCGCGTGTTGGCCTTTTGCGTGCCGTTGACCCCAACTGCACGTGTCAGGGTATCAGTGGACCCAATGGCGCGGACGCCGCGGTTGGCGGTGCTGCTCAGAATGCGCCGGGCCTCCATGATTCCGAAAAACGCGACCCAGAACGAGCCCAGAACAAAGTAGGCGATCCACCACGGCGAGCCAAAGCTGCCCGGTGTCGACACGGGATAGACAACGTGCAGGCCCAGGGGAATGTTGACCAGGGCGGCGGCAAGGACAAAGCGGCCGAGATTGTTGTGGATCAACTTGATATAGGGGATGAAAGAATGCGTGCCGCCGACCAGCATGCGCCGCAAATTTCCAAACCCAAACAGAAGCTGGATCAGCACCAGGGTGTAGAGAATGATGCCGACGATCGAGTGTGCGCTATGGCCAGTCACAGTGACGGAAATCGAAAATCCGCCAGCGACAATGACGGCAATACCGCCAATCACTTGCAACGCGACGTGCCAGATCAACCATCCTTCGCGAGTTCGGGCATAGCGAGAAATCGACACTGCCGACGGGAAGATGAGGCCAAACGCGGGGAGCATGAGTATGGCGTGCACCAGCAAGGGCCCCACGAGCTGCTCGACATCCTCGAGCGAGCCTTGGCCGACCGTTCCCTCATTGGTGAAAAAGTTGATGGTGCCCGCGCCGCGATTGGAGCCGTGGAACGTGATTTGCGACGAGCCAGAGACGGTAAATGAGAAAATCATGGGCTGGGTCCCGGAGCTGACCAGCTTCTCGCGCCCGTTCCCCGGCTGGACGGGACGGGTAAACTCGATCTGGAATCCGTTCGTCGGATCTTTACCAAAGACTTTGGAGCTGAGGACGGTGATGGGTGAAGGGCCGGCCCGGGATTGAGAAGCAGGCACGGGCCGCTCGTACCGCCCCGTGGGCTTGAGCTCGGACACGGTGACGGCGCCGGCCACATTGCGCACGAGATACATTTCCGTCGCGGTAAGCATGCTGCCCCCACCCAGCCCAAACGCACAAAAACCGGCGTAGGCGCACTGGACAATCATGTGAAGCGTGTCGCCCGCCTCAATTGACCACGCCACCCTGTATCCAGGAGCAAACTGGCGCACATGCGTCATGCCCGGCGGCAAGACGTCGATGCCGCCAAGGGTGGTCTCGGACCCCTGTGGGGTGATCTGCCAGATGTTGGCAGGGAGAGCGTCAACCGGCATGGCCGCGTTGCGCACAATCACGTCCCGGAGCGACGTGGCGCGAATCTCGGCCAGGTGCGCTTCATCCAGCACGCCTGGACTTTCAAACCAGAAACGGTCGCCGTCGCGCGTCGCCTTGAACTGGGCACCGACCGATTTTGTAAACATCGGGCCGAGGTTGGTGCCGAGAATGTCGCGGGGCTCGAGCAAACCGCCAATGAGCGCGTCCACGTCATTAACAGACGGGTACGCGGCAGCGAGCGCGCTTGCAAACTGGGGCGAAATATCCGAAAACGTCTTTGGCGCCGAGAACCCAAGGGCCTGGCGCACCTCGCCGTACCGAGGAATCAAATAGTCGCGCGCGCGGAACAGGTCAAAGACAAACCCATCGAGCCCGCCGAGCTGCGGGCCAAAGATCATGGAGCGCATCGGCTCAGAGTAGTAAATATCCATCTCGTTCTGCACTTGCGTTGCGAGCCCAATGAACATGGGCTCGATGCCCTGGGCGCTCACCAGCTCGGTGCGGAAGAAGTTGGCCGCCATGTCCACCTTGACGGACTGGTTGTTGGGCGTCACGTAGCTCAGGAGCGAGGGGATTTCGCTGTGGCCAAATCGGTACGAGACGGCCGTGAAAAAAGAGTCCATTTCGGGCCGCACATTCGGGTCGTATTTGAGGTAAGGGTCGATCGGGGCGCCAAGCAGCAGTGGCTATGTATCAATTTTTTAAGGAGTGAGTTTTGTCTGTCTCTGTAAAATGTAATTACACGCACAAGGTACTCGTAGTACGTAACGTGCTGAATGATGGCAATGACGTGCTGGCGCGCGCGCTGAAAGATGCTGTCGTCCGAGGCGCCGGAATTTGCTGGGTCCTTTTTCAACGCGGCGGCATAGCGGTTGTGTTCGCGGATAAAGAGCGTAAAGAGCGACTGCGAGTAAGGGGATGTGTTTCCGACAATGGCGCCAAAGGAGAATAGGGTGCCTCGGTTGCTCGTGGTGCGAGTCTGCGATGTGTTGGTTCCTGTAGGGTTCTGTCCGTCCACCAATCCTGTTAGGTGACTTTAACTCTGTGGAGAATATCAAAAAGACATACTTCGGTGACAGTCTGGGGCATGGGACCCACGCTCGTGCTGTCAGTCTTGAGGAAGGGACCACTGCGAAGAGCCGCGGCCTGCGCGTCTGATTGGCCATAGATCTATACATATGCACTTCGTTGGTCTCATTGCCTTGGCCCACAAGAAACGATTTCGGGACGTACATGCGATCCATCGATAAAGTGAGTCTGGACATTGACCGAGAGTCGCTGTGCACTGGACAGGGAGCTATTTACAACTGCCGCGCTGTACATATAATCTCATTTTGTTGGTAAGCACTTGCCCAGAAAAAGACAACTTGACGACAATAGTACCGAGTAAAAGACATGTTGAATCCAGGTGGAAGAAATTGGTCATTGTCGGGAACCGTCACGGAATACGTATCGCCGGGCACGCGAGAGGAAACCACATGGGCCGTGTCGTGAATGAAAAACTCGCCCCAGAACGTGTGCAATACCGTTAGCTGCCGGGCATTCGGAATGTCGCCGGTGGATCGGACCACGGTGTTGGAAACGGTGCGCAGATTAGCCAACTCGCTGCCATTAAAGGCACGCGCCGTCGGCACCTGCGCGCGCAGGTACGCCGTGTTGACCATGCCCCATGTCATATGAGCGACGTTGTTGCCCGAGCCGTCAAAGGAGCGATATTCGCCAGGAGCCACTGCTTGTCCGTAGACGGTCGCTACGGCAGCCAGGCCCAGGATCGCCAGGAGCATCGTTGTCTGCATTCTTTTTTTTTGCATTTTGCGTTTTGGCTGTGCAATATAGCTCGCGGTAGTGGGCGCTATGTCAAACCAGAACCGGCCCAGCGGCTGCTTTATAAATTGAGTTAGGTTTGAACGACTTGAAGGAGCGCGAGCGTCGTCGTCGTCGTATGTGGTCGTCGAAGGAAATAATTGAATGGTCGGTGTTCGAGTATTTTTAGGGGACAAATTCATTGAATCCAATCTTCAGGTGGCGCTTCCGATATTTGACAACTCCCTGCGCAAAAAAAAACATAGACAGCGATCAAAAAAAAAAAATTTCAAAGAGCCAACAGCGCAACAAACATCGCGGCAACCACCGCCAAGCTGAGGGCCGCACTGTGTGCCAAGACCGAGACCGCGGCGGATTCTTGCGCTGCAGCGCTACCATTCGCCTCACTTGGCGACACGCGATCCGGGGATTGCGTTGCCTTTGCGTCCGACGCCGAGGAATTGCCTGTGTGCGTTGGAACGACTGCTGGATTTTCATGTGTCAGTTCCCCATTTCAGTCTTTTTTTTTTTGTTAAAAACAACATGCCGCTACTAGAGGCGACCGTGGATGGGATCAATGTCACTGGCGCTGGCGACGGCGTTGGATCAATCAGGTGCGAACAGCGATCAAAGCACACATTCAAGGCAGCGATATCCATGACGGTTTGCTGGCAGCGGGCGGTGCATTCTTCTGATTACCAATGGTGAGCCAATTTGTTTGACTTGACAAAAAGGAGAGCACACATACGAGCAGCAAGCGACGCGTTGAAAGCGACAGTTGGATCGCTTTGAGCAGCAACTGCAAGTACGTAAGCGAAAAGGGCAAGAAGCGGGGAGTGCATGGTTTGGTTGGGTTTAGCAAGGTAGGGTAAATAAATCTGAAAAACCGTACAGACTCGGCCGGGGGCAAGTTGCCCTTTTATTGCCGCGGTTTTTCCGGTTGGGGTCATTAAAAGGAAGTGGAGGTAAGAGCGCCATGTCTCATTTGGGTGGTGTCCAAGCTCAAGACACGGATCGACGGATCAAAGCACGAAACCGAGCAGGAAATAAAATGCTACTGAGACTGCATTATAATTAGCCCAGAAGCGCCTTGTTCTTTGCCTTGACGACGGCGTCGATCTTGTCAGTGAAGGTCTTCGTGATTTTTTCAATCTGTGTGTCTCGGTCCGAATTGGCATTGCTGGGTGAGTGATTTGACATCCAATTGAGTAAAACTGAAAACCGCACATCCGCACTGACGGCCTTGCGATCGTCCGATGAAATGTTGGGGTGCTTGTCGTTCTTGACCTTGGCGATCTCTTCGTGACGAGCATCGCGCACTTTGCCCTTGTACGTCTCGGCCACCTTGTGCACCTGCTTGGCCAGCGTTTCACGAAGGTCTTTGGATGCGCTGTTCTCCTCGCAAAATCACACCCTTTAGAGGATCACCACAATGAACAAAGTATATAAATAAATACCGAGGAATGGGCACCTTGAGCGTCGTCTTGGACTCGGGCATCGGGTTGAGGTTGAGGCTGGCCGATCGAATGGCATTCTCGACTGCTTTAAAGTTCTGTTGATCCCAAACCATTGTCAACACAAGTATCCATATTGGATGCGATCCCACATACCTCCTCCTCCGGCACAACGACACGCAGCGAGTGCGCGTCCTTGATGGTCACCTGGGCCACATCGGAAAGGGGCACAATCTCCTTGTGCAGCTTGACGCGCACCAGGTCCAACAGTGCTATCGAAAACAACAAAAATCAGTCGGTTTGTGCGTGGACACATGTACAATCAACGGGGCGGACTCGGGCTGGCCTTGGCAACGTCAATTCGCACAAGATCGTCCGAGAGTCGCGAGACAATGGCGGTCATGTTGGACTCGAGCTTATCTGACGACCATTCCCACGGGTCCATGGAGGAGGCGCTTTCTGCGGCCTTGCCACCTTTACCGCCCTTGGCACCAGCTGGCGATGCCTTTTTGGCGTATCCGCGCGTCCAGGCAGCGGTTACTACGGCGGCGAGGACGGGTGCGCCCCGGGCAGCAATTGGACGAGCAAGAAGCAGAGGATGCAACAAGACTGGGCGCGTTGACGTCGTCGTCAGCATCGCGCGAAAGATACGGCCAGGGGCAGACATGATTTCTTACGTTCTTCGTCTTTTGATTTTCGAAAAGGGACAACGAAACCTTCAACGCATACGAACCTTCAACTCGCACGGGCAGACGCACGGCGCCCTGGGTCTATTTGCCCATCCATATTATTTTTGTTCGCCAAGCACACGGACGGGAAAAGAAATATAAACGCAAAATGTCGTTCCTCAGTATCGGCGCCTCGCGCGATCGCCAGGGCACCGCCACCTCTTTTGGCTCGTCGTCCAACTACTCGCGCAATGCCTCGGGCGCGATACCCCCCAGCGGTGGTGGTGGGACCATCCGCCTCGCCGCCTTCCCGCAGGACGTGACGCTGCGCATCCTGTCGTTTCTGCCGCTCAAATCGGTCGCGCAGCTCGCTGCCTGCTCTCGCCGCCTGAAAGTCCTGGCTTACAATGACGTGCTGTACGAGCGCAAGCTGCGGGTCTGGTTTTACACTCCTCCGTCGTCGACGGGGAATCCAACAGTTACTACTGTCGTTCCGGCAACGGCGGCGGCTGGATCGGTCGCCGCCGCCTCGCTAAAACCCCCGCCGCTCGATCCGGAAAACATTCCTCTGCACATTCGCGATGCATGGGCCCGTGCCGCGCCGGCCATCGCGCGCTTGAATGCCACCGACGTCTCGGCTGCTATGCCGTCGTTCATGAATATGAGCACCGGCAGCTCGAGCATTGGCGGTGGAGGTGTCGGCACGAGTGCTCGCACCGCCTTTCGCCACGTGCACGCGTTTCTGTGGCCGCTATACCGCGCATTCCGCGCTGGCCCGACCGCCGGTGCAGCCAAAATCTTGGAATATCCCGATCCCGTGGACCAGACCATGTACTTTTCGCTTGCCAAGACCTTTGGTAAGGCGGCGCTGGTGGACGACTTCAAGGCAGTTCGTTTTTTTTTTTTTTCTTCCGACTGCGTACTTGCAGCCGATCCAACAACTGACTTGCCTTCAATATTTTCAGATCAATGCCAATATCCAATCCGGTATCCAGGTGCTCGAGTCGCAGCTGCTCTCGGCATTCGATCGCCACTACGATGCCAACAACATCCAGGGCATGCAACTCCTTGCAAAGTGCCTGTTTTTTCTGACGGGCGGCGACTCGTGTGTGCAAATGTTCATTTACAAGTCGCCCATCTTTTTCGACCATGTCAAGGACGTGACGGAAAACTTTCGCGTGCTCTCGGTCGTGCAGCCTGCTCCCAAACGCGCAAACGCGAGCGCACCCACCAGCGCAACGCCATCCACTGCTGACTCGGCCATCACCTCTCCCGGTGGTGCGGCAGCGAGCGCACCTCTGGGTATGCTCATGTCGGCCGACTCTCAACAGCAACCGGGATCGCCAGGGTCAGCCACCACCACTCCTTTGCAGCGGTACCTTGACACGGTCTCTGCGACCTTGGAGACGCAGCTGCCACTAATCCGCACCGTGTTCCCGCACCCGTCGCCGTCGCAGTACGCGTTCGTCAACAAGGTCTTTGACGAGTGCATCTTGGATTACCTGACGCGTCTGCTGCGTGAAGCCGAGAAGCGCGATTTGGCTGTATTTCTCGCGTCGCTAACGCACATGTTTGAGCACTGCTCGGCGCTGCTGCGCGACCTCGCCGACCACCACGCGCTCGATGCCACGCGTCTGGAGGAAATGCTGCACAGCGTGCTCAAGCCGTTCACGGGCGAGCAGTACATGGAGCGCGAGGTGGCGTACCTTCGATCCGAGTACGCGCGGGCGCTGGACGCGTGGAGTACCGGCATTGCGTCGCGCCGGGCCGCTTGGGCTGCGCGCGCATCGCGCGGTGAAAACGTCAAGATCGCGGTCCCTGATCCCAACTTGGGCCGCCGAGTGCTTTCGGGTGTCAAGTCAGCGTTGCTGACCCCACAGGCGCTCGTGCAGCGCGTCGTTTTCCGCCAGGGGGACAAGTACGCGCCGACGCTAGCACTCACGGGCTCTCCGCCGGCCAGCCCGACATCGGCCGAAGGGCCCGGAAGCGGTTTTGGACCCGGGTCGCCCGGAGGTGGTGTGGTATCGCCTGACGGCACGCGCCAGGATGGGTTTGACCAGCTGGATTCGTTGCTGAGTGTGGATCTGGTCATGGCCATGATTGCGCAAAACAAGGTCAGTCTGAAGCGTTGCGTGGTCATGATGAAGCGTTCTGGCGATGTGTATGTTTTATTTACTATTTATTTGTACGTCGCGATTTCTCACCAATGCCTGTACTTTTGTGCAGCAAAAAACACGTCGAGCGGCTCTTTGCGATCCTTGCCCAAACTGCAGGCGAGAAGCACATCCGGCCATCCTTTAACATGTACCTATCTTGTTGAACAATCGTTGGAAGTGCCAATTTTGCTGACGCATTGATGAACTGAATCCAGCGCAACAGAGCGGCTCTCATCCTATAAGGCGTCCGAGGATTTGGAAGTGCTGCCGCTGATTCAGTTCTTTGCCATGATCCAAGTGGTGGACGTGCTCTTGCAAATGGTCCACCTCTATTTTACCGAGGAGCTGGTTTGTATTTTTCCTTTCATTTATGGAGGCAGAGTCTCTGAACATTTAAATTACAGGCCAACTACGTGAATCTCAACGATTTCTTGAGCGACTCGATCCAAGAAAAGAAAAAGTTTGAAGCGCTCATTGACGACAGTGTTGCCAGCGGCCTCGACCGTGCGATGCTGACGCTCATGTCCCAGACTGAGTTTCTGCTGTTCACGGAACAACACCCGACCGATTTCGAGCCACCAGAGGATATCATGACCGACACCCGGCCCACCGACGCGTGTCGGATGTCGGTCGCATGCTTGGAGAAGCACATTGAGATGCTTCGGGCCTGCGCCGAAAAGAACATTCTGAACGTGTTCTTGGCCGAGGTTGGGTCGCGGTTCTTTACTGTCTTGTCCAAGCATATCAAGCGGCAGCGAATCTCAGTCGTGGGCGGGTTCCGGCTCATGTGGTTTGTTTTTTTCTCCTTTTTCTTTTATGGCCCATGCATTGACAACACCAAAAATATAACAGCGATGTCAACTCCTACTATGCGTGGTCCGAGTCGCTGCGCAACCCAGAAGTGATCCGCATGTTCAAAGGCTTGAAGGAGCTGGTCAACATTTACATTGTCACGGACCTGCCGTCGCTCAAGCAGCTGGTCAAGGAGCAGACGCGGTTCCACGGCGTGTTCCGCGTCGAGGACGTGTACGAGTTTATCGAGTGCCGGTCCGACTACGACAAGATCAAGTCGAAGGTCAAGGAGAGCGAGTGTACGATCATGTGAAGTTGACGCTTTAATGAAGATCAAATCAGTCCCTCGCTCTTGACAAGGCACACGCGCGGCTCCAGCTTCATAAACCCGCCCAGGCCGCCCCACTTGACCGCGAACGGGTACTTGTCGGTCATGTTGGTTGCGGCGGTGCCGTCAACTTGGATCGGGCCAACCCAGGCGCTGATAGCACGGCGCAGATCCACGCCCGCAAACCCATCAAAGCACACAGCCTTACCGGCGAGAGCATGCGCCTCGGCCTCCGCCAGTCCGGCGTCGCGCACCCAGTCGTCAAAGGACGTGAACCGAGCATGGAACCGGCGCGGGCTGGCGCGAGCCGCAAACGACAAGCCCTCGGACTTGTCGTAGTGCACGCGGTCGGTGCGCTCCAAAAACCGCGACGCGCCGGTCTGCGCCGTGACCACGTCGATATGCAGTGCCACTGGGCCTTGGGTCGGATCCACGATCGACGTGCACCGCGGGTCGGCACGCTGCACGCACCGCAACGCGTCGCCGCCCGGGTAGTTGTGGGCCGAGGCCGCGGACATGGCCACGCTGACGGCAGCCGAGGCGGCCAGCGACCCGAGAACCGCCACGCGGACCACCCGCCGCAAAGGTTTCCAGCCAGTCCCAGATGACGACCAGGTCCATACGCGCGCCATGGCCACTCCGGCCGCGGCGTTAGCGATGGGTACCGCGTAAATCACGAACCGCGCCTCCTTGTGTGGGAGCAGCGAGTACGCAATCACAAACAGCGATGCGGCCGTGGTCAGCACGCGGAGTCGCGGCGCAGTGGCAGCCGACGCCGCACCCAGGACCGCCCATGGACCGGCACCCAGGAGCATCTTGGGCACGTGCAGCGTCAGGTAGGCGTGCCAGGGGGCCACGCCCCACCGGTGGCTCTGGTTGGCGACGGTATTGAACAGCAGCACGTTCAGCTCCGGCCAAAAGCTCTCGCGCTGCCAAAAGTACGAGTCGACGGTCACGGTGGCGGCCAGCGACAGTGACGCAAAGAGTGCCGCGGGGACCCAGAATCGAGCGCGCGTTAGGTGAACCGTTCCGCGCGCAGCTTCCAGCAAGTACAGCGGCACCGCGAGCAACACCAGCTCGGACCGGAACACGATCCCCGCCAGCGCAAACAGAGCGGTGGTGGCGTCCGGCATTTGCGCGCGCTGCGATCCTGGCCGCAGAAAGAAGGCGATCGCGTACGTGACCAGAATCAGCGCAAACGTGTTGGGTAGGGGCCGCGATCCCCAGAACGGCAGGTGGAACTGGGTCGCACACGCCAGGAGAAAGAACGTGGCCGAGTGCCGGGGGTACGATGGGCTGCGCAGTGATTGGGCCACCGCGAGCAAGCTCAGAGCGAGCCCGCTGCCGAGAGCCAGGCGTGCTATTTTACATTATATTAGTTGGTGCATTTGTACAATTTGAAAAAAGCACCGTACTGCCAAGGAGCATGGCATATTTCTGATCCACGAGCGACCAGCGACCGGATGCCTCGAGAAGCAGGCGGATCGGGTACAGGACGGAAGCAATGGACAGGGGACCGAGGAAGGTGCGCGGGACGACGCCCGGAAACTCGAGGTGGTCGTACTGGAGTTACTGCAACATCATTTTTTTAGTCAAGGACTGGACGAATGGAAATAGAAGGGAAACGGACCGCATCGATGTTGGTGCCGTGAAACAAGAGGTCGTGGGTCGCCTGGGTATTGAACGACTCTTCGACCTTGGTGTACGGCGCGAGGAGCGCGTGGGCGGCGATGGCGGCGACGAGCAGGATGAATGCCTTGATCATTTTTTGATGTGAAAGAGGGTTCGGGTGGTTTGCGCGCCGGAGCGACCCAGTCACAGGACCTGAGGAAAATAGACGCGCAATAATTTTTTTTTTGACCCAACACCAAAGTCAGAATTTGGCTCCCTCTCTTCTCGCACAGGACTGGTGACGAGTCTCTTGGAATCAATCATCTAACAGAGGAGCCCGTCCATTTTGGAAACAAAATAAAATGCAGATTTTCGTCAAGGTACACATTTTTTGCGCAAGGCATGGCCAGCAAGACAAACGCAAAATAACTGACTGTAAAATAAAAAAATAATAATAATAATAAAAAGACCCTTACCGGTAAGACCATCACCCTCGAGGTGGAGTCGTCGGACACGATCGACTCGGTCAAGACCAAGATTCAGGATAAGGAGGGCATTCCTCCGGACCAGCAGCGCCTCATCTTCGCGGGCAAGCAGCTCGAGGACGGCCGCACTCTCTCGGACTACAACATCCAGAAGGAGTCGACCCTCCACCTTGTGCTCCGCCTGCGCGGTGGTGGTGGCAAGAAGAAGAAGAAGAAGACGTACACCACCCCCAAGAAGATCAAGCACGTGCACAAGAAGGTGAAGCTTGCGATCCTCAAGTTCTACCAGGTGGACGACAATGGCAAGATCACCCGTCTGCGTCGCGAGTGCCCGGCCCCGACCTGCGGTGCTGGCGTGTTCATGGCCTATCACACTGACCGCCAGTACTGCGGCAAGTGCGGTCTGACCTACAAGCTGGACGCTGCCGCTGCCAAGAAGGCCGCTGCTGCCGCCAAGGCCGCCGCCAAGCCCGCTGGTGGCAAGGCTGCCCCTGCCGCTGCCCCCGCCAAGGGCAAGAAGAAGTAAATGTTTTTTTTCGTTCACTCAATGAATATTTACTTTGGATTGTACTTACATATTTCACGGCGAAAGGTTTTTGTATATTTTAAAAGAAAAAGGAGGGCAGACAGACATTTGGATCAACTTGCAACGGCAATAACTTGGACTTGGGCCTCGACTAGGCAATTGTGCAAGCACACGGTCCTCCCATCGGCCCGTATGGATCCTCTTTCTTGTCGACAGTACCCCACACGGACGGCACCAGGTAGTCCTTTGTGGTCTTGACGTACTTGATCAGCGACTGGGACGCATCCGACACCGTGAGGCGCGGCATGTCGAGCTGCTCCTTGAGGCGGTTGTTGAGCTCGAGCAGCTTCTTGAGTTTGAGCTCCGACATTTTGTTGTTTTTTGTGGGTGGTTGGATCGGATTGTGTGGTTGATTTGCTGTAAAAATTTGAACTGTGTGAGAAAAGTTGAAATACTGGCGAAATTCCCATGCAGTAGAAATATCACGACATGATTCTTGCGCGCACGGGCGGTGGGTTGGTACTGTGCCATATGCTCTGGCATACACCGGCACACCCACACGCACAGGAGCAAATATTGTCGTGGTATACGCGGCCCGGTGGCGCAGCGCAATCAAAACGAATTTCAAGGAAACCGCACCTTGCGAGCTGGCAGCAAATGTCGGGATATGGATTGCAAAGGAGAGTTGGCCTCGTTCGTGCTGGAGTTGTCCAAAGAAGTGTAAAAAAAAAAAATGGTTTTCGATATTTGAAGAGAATACACGGGCAGGTGGCGGTGGCGGAAAATATTCAGATTTTATTCGGATCCTTTCAAGTATTGCTCACGTGGAGAATATTATTCAAAATATGCCCTCTTCTTGCCTCATACCATCCGGATCGGGAACTGGGTGCTGCGGTTGCTGCTGCGGCCTCTCGTTCTCTGGTCGCCTTTGTAAGCTGCTCTGCTGCTCCATTTCCGTTCGCAGATCGATCGTCACAAGGCTCCTGTACAGCGCTGGTTTCTTGCTCGTTGGTGCCATTGCGCTCGGCTTCCAGTACCTCTTTCTCTCTCCAATCTATCAAATATAAAAGCCGGACCTCACGGATACGACAAAATGACAGCTTTTCCAATCCGGATCTTCCTCTATCGCTGACTCCAGCGTCCGCTCTAGCCAATTGCACGAGCCGCGCCTGCTTTGCGCTCCTTGGCGCATTTCGAGTCATACTTGCCAACGCATTGTACCATGCGCTCCACATGATCCTGCTCGTTGGTGTGAAATCGACGCGGGATCCAAGGGCATACATTCAAAACTCGGGATGGCTCATCAAGGCAGCTGTGCTCGCTGCGATCATGGTCGGTTTATTCTATGTACCTGCTTCCGCCCTGACTGCCGCGCCGGTTGTCAGCATGGTCTTTGCGACCTTTTTCTTGTTTCTGCAAACCTTTCTGCTCGTGGATTTTGCTCACTCCTTTGTACGTCGACCTTTACGCTATATGAATGAAAAAAAAAAAAAGCGATTGATTTCTTGATTGAATCAGGCCGAGAAATGCATCTCCAAGCACGAGGAGACCAGCGGCATGATCTGGAAGTGTGCGCTGATTGGTGGGTCCGTCGCGTGCTATTCGGTCATGTTTGCCGGCACGGTCCTGCTCTATGTCGCGCTCGCGCCGAATGCCACAAGCAGCGCAACCACACACCCTTGCTGGGCAAACCAAGCCCTCATATCAGTGCACTTGCTCCTGACCCTTGTGCACACGGTGCTGTGCGTCCATCCGCGCATCCGCGAAGCAAATCCGCGGTCAGGACTGTTCCAGTCGGCGATTATCGCCGTGTACACGAGCTATCTCTTGGTCTCGGCCCTCGCCACGGACCCGTTTGGGTGCACTGCGGGTGGAAGCTCTCTGCTGCCTGGGTCCCACAGCTCAGCATCACTTTCCAGCGGATCTTCGGCACTTGCGCGCGCCGCCACCATTGCAGGAGTGGTGTTATCCATGCTATCGCTCGCGTACTCGGCGCTCGACACTGCGTCCAACGATTTCTTTCTTCCACCACCACTGACCGCGTCGCAGACGGTCGGGTGTGCAGCCGCGGTGGTGGATGGATCGACAGAGGGCGTGCTGGACGATGCCGCGTCGGTGCTGAACGATGAGGCCAATGCCACCGCGTACTCGTACTCGTACTTTCACACCATCTTTGCCCTTGCCACGTTTTATCTCGGCGTGATCATCACTGGGTGGGTCGCATCGGTCGACGACGCTGCGGCTGTGGGCGCCGTGTCCGGGTTGGGAGCGGCGGAGACGGCGGGGGTCGCGCCAGCAGTGTGGGTCAAACTCGGATCGGCCGGCGTGGTGATTGTCCTGTACTGCTGGACGCTTTTGGCGCCGCTCGTGCTTCCTAACCGCGACTTTACTTGATATCTTCAGTCGGGCTCCTCGGTGCTGGTTTGTGATGGATCCCAACCAATCAGGCAGAACGCGTCCATCCCAGAGACGGAATACACAATTCCCAACGTAATTGTATAACGAATCACTCCTCATAGTATACACAGCAGCATACAAGGCAGTACGCACGGTAATATACACGGTAGTATACACGACCAACCACACGACTTTTTTTTTCGAATACAATGACGGTTTTGGACGAGCGTGGTTGTGTGCCAGCACGCATGCACGAGCGTACTTTGTGCTTTTGGCCGGAGGCCCTGGTTACTCACTCAGGCTCTCGAAACTATGAAGAGGGGGGCGATCCCGATCCTTTGTCCCGTTGCTTCGTCACACCCATCCACATATTCACACAATGCGTGCCTCCATCCTCGCCCTCTTTGCTCTGGTTGCTGTTGTCGTCGCAGCTCCCGCAGATATCAAGGCCGCCTCAGCTGAAGTGAACTTTGGTAAGCTTTTTTTCCCTCTTTTTTCTTTTGGATCCTTTGCGATTACGCTCACTCTAGAATATATATACTGCAACAAGATTCCCAACTGCTACGCTATCTGCACCCGCGGCTGCAAGGGACCCGATGCCCACGACTGCCGTGCCGAGTGCGGCACTTACTGCTACAACTGCGATCAGATGTAAATGATCGATTCACCTAGTTGCCTCTTCCAGTCGATTAAACTCCACTCTTCTTCCTCCTTGGCGCCCGTCCAAAAGGGGAAAATAAATAAATAAATAAATTTCCACAAGGCAGGACAAGACAAAAAAAAAAAGTGTCACAAGGTTGATCGCGTCAAGTTGGACGACCGAGAAGCCCGTCCCGTGGTCGTCGCCGACGATGACGGAGCAGGCCGCGTCGCCGAGTTGCTTCCATACTGATGATCGGTCCCGAGTCCAAGCGCACCCGCTTGTCTCACCACAATCCGCGGTATTGCTGGTGCCGGCTGTGGTGGTGGTGGCGGACGATGCGAACGCAATGGGGGTGTGGGCGACGATCCCACCGGATCCTCCATGCTTGCCATCGTAGCCGTGCCACCAACCACGCCGCTCCCGCTGGCGATCGCTGCCGCGTCGGCCGCCGCGCGGGCAAGCGACACTGACGTGCCGTACACGAGTTTCCCGATGGTCCACACCGAGCTCAGAAGCGGCTGCGCATTGGACGCCACGGCCGTTGCTGCTGCTGCCGCCACCGCGAGTGACGGTTGTTGCTGTTGCCTTTGTTGGTCGGACCCAGGAGGCGCGCCTGCTTCCGTTAAACCAAACCGAGTGGACAGTGCCGTCTCATCGCTACTATCGTCGCCCGGTAGTACCGTGTAGTCCCATTCATCCTCGGAAAACGGGACGGACCGATCGTCGCCACCTGGTGTGCCCGAGGACGAGAGGCCGCCACGCGTGGAATAGGCCAGCTGGGCGACTGAAGCGGTCACGGCCGGGGCGGCGTCCATCATCATTGCCTCGTCCGACAAGTCCAGGAGCGCCGCCGACTGTAATGGGGGATGCGTCGAGTCCAACTCTTCCCATTCCGAGTCCCCCGCTGCTAATGCTGCTGCGGTTGCGACTGCGAGTAACGTGTCCCTGCTGTCGGCGGTCTGTGGTGGTACCGATATATGTGGCGGCAGAGACGCCGCGGGTCGTGTCGATGGTGGTGGTGGTGGTGGTCGCAAATCCGCTGTCGGTATTGGTGGCCCTGTCGGCCGCGGTAATATGGTGCTGCTTGAGCTACGTCCTCCAGCCACTCCAGGGCCAAAGAGGGTCGGCGCCGGCCGCACCGACAAGTGGCGGTGGTTGAAGCTGGCCTGTGTGATAGTCCGGTCGGGATCGGCGTCCTCTGCCGCCGGCTCGTCCGCGTCGCCATTGCTGGGCCGATGGAGCATTCGGGGCAGTGGGCCATAATCGGAACCACCGGCAAGGCCAGCATGCATGCCACGTAGTGCGCGTGGAATGGACCCACGGACGGGCGCGCACGATCCCAGCCGCGCGACCGACTCGTCCATATTGAACATGGACGCCTGAGAAAACGACAGCGAATCAGCGTCTCCTCCTCCTCGGCGCGACAATGACGACGAAGAAACGTTCCCGCGGTGGTGCCGAGATCCACCCCGCGTCGAAGTCGGCGCACTGGCGACCGACTCGTCGTCGTCGGACCCATCGGAATCGCCGTCGTCGCCCGCATCGCCCACGTCATAGTCCAGTCCGTGCGGAAAGAGCGAGCCGCCAGTGAACCCCGCGCGCAGATCGTCACGCATGCGGACCCGCTCGGCTCGTAGCGTGGATCCTGACATGCCCATGGACGACAGCGATTCCCGAGACCCGCGTGATCCCGGACGCGCCGCGGCACCGCCCACAATGCGCTGCTGCCCGTCAATCGATGTGAATGATGACGATGCGGATGACGTCGATGCCCCACCGGTCTTGACATTCTTGATCGGGTTTGCCACAAACTTGAACCCGGCGTCGGTCTCGTGCTGCAGCATCGAGGTTCGAATGCGCGCAAGGACCTGGTCAATCTGCGGCGGAGCCGTCGATGGCTGCCCGACATGGAGCCGCTGCAAAAACGTGGCCTTGGGCTGCAACAATCCTTTGGCACTCGAGTCCATCTCGGGTGGGTGCGCCACGACTCGGGTGGCAACCGCATGGAGCAGCCGGAGCACGTCCAGTTTGTCGAGCGAGTGGCTGTCTTGCTGGCCGTTTGCGAGCAGTGGTGGTGCCGTGGTCGGTGGTGGCGGCGGCCGCTTTCCCGATGGGGAAATGACAATCCCAATCGTGGCCGCGAGGTGTGCTGCTTGCTGGTATAAGATCGCGAGCCCGAGGGCCGTGCGCTCGGCGCCCTCGGCATGGTCGACATGCATTGGAAACAGGTTTTCGGGTCCTGCCCCCGCGAGATCGACCGCAAATGATGGCATCGGGATATATGGACAGAGTGGATGTCGGTGGGCTCGGTAGTGCAAATCCGCCACGGTGGCCGAGGACCGCAGCAGCAGGTCGTACGGGAGTGGGACCGCCAGGTACATGGCGAGCAGCGCAATCAGGTGTGCGGTGTATCCAAAGGCAGCATTCAGCTGTTCTGGTGGAATCGCAGCTGTTGTTGTAGATACAAAAGTAAGATGCGTTCACAATGTAAAATAAATGGGAATGAACTACTCGCACCAGCAACGTCCATGTTGACGGGAACCGCGAGACCAATGATCGTCAATGTGGGGGCGGGCGGACGCGACGGATTCAGCGCCATGGGCTCTTCGCGGAGTTGAAAAGTGCGGATCAGCTCCGTCACAATTAACCGGCGAGCGTTGTAGATGGCGGTTTGCTTGTGCCGCATGTCGCGACGGGCGCGGGCGGGAGCAGCGGCCATTAATGCAATGCCATCCGCTACTGCCCTGTCTGCGTGCGTTTGGGCGCGACGAAGGCGTTCGGCGCGTTTGGCGACCGTTGCTGAAATGGTATCCAGTCGCGCTTTTTCTGATTTGTGAGTCATTGATCGTGAGTGGTAAGTATTTGGGATCACAATTGCAAAGTGAATGAAAAAAAAAACCGTACGAGCCGCGGTCGCACTTCTGCGCTCAGTGACATGAGCGCGCAACGAACTCGCGCGAAGCCGTAGTTGCTCAAGTCGGCCCAAATCAGCAGTTGTAGCGGGGGCTACGGCGGCATCGGTAACGGTACGTGCGATGAGTGCCTCCTCGGCAGCGGCTCGCGACTTGGCAATCCGTGAGAGGAGATGGGTATGATCAGGGAATGCGTCCAGCACATTCATAATACTGCAAATTTGAATGTTGGTGAATACTCTTTGTCCGAGGGTGAGACCATGTCAATACGTACCGAGATTGCGAGCAGGCAGAGCACACAATATCCTGCAAGGTATGGGAACAAACGACGCAAAGGGAAGGAGCCGAAACAGAAGAGGAGAGGGAAATGGGAGCTGGTGGCAAACGAGTAGAGCGGCGAGTCGTAGAGGACATGGAGGTAACGAATAAATGGATCAGAAAAAAGTATATAAGGGTGGATGAATGGGGGCGTTGGTTACAGCAACGACACAGAAGAAAGAGAGAGGGGAATAAATGAATGCAAGGGCCGGATCGCCCAATAAATAAACGAGAATGAAAGAAGAAAAAAATCAGGTGCCGTCTGAATCGCGGCAATGGAAACGATGGGATTGGAGCGTGGGTTGGTCTACGAAATCCAAAGGATCAGTTTTTATATGTAGAGCCAAATCAATATTTCAATTGAGGTATCAAGGAAAAATGTTCGCACCAACAACAAAAGGAGGAAAAGACAAAGAATAAATAAATAAATAGAATAAATAGAGAGTGTGTGAAAGACGAAATTGACAAAAAGGAGGAGAGCAAGCAATAAAAACGAGATGCTGTGGGGTGAAAATCTCCTTGTTGTTCAAATTCGCCTGCCAGTAGTTGGTGGCAAGGGTGTTGGCGTTGGTGATGGTGGTGGTGGTGGTCGCAAGAGGAGCGGGCCGAGGTCAGAGTCCGGGGGGTCGAATTGTCCAGGGATTCCCACCAACATGAGGCGGGCGCGGCACGGGCGCTGCTGGCTGGCAAAAAAAAAGAGCGACTCTTTAGATGGAGATTCGACAGCGGCAGGCAGTGGTTGCTTGTGGCAGTGGCAAAATAGGCTTTAATCGATCGAATGTGGAGCGGATTGCTTTTGATTTTTGTTTTGTTTTTGCGACAACAATCGCGAGCGAAAGAGAGAAAGAGGATCTTGAGGCGAGGTACCCCGAATACCAACAGAGAGGGCGAAATAAGGTTATTGGCCCTTCACTTTTACCCATATGGGAAGCAATCCAATTGATCCAATCGAACAATGGTGCCTCTTTTGAGGGAAGGTAAGGGCAAAAAATTGATGATCTTGACAGGGACTGCGATGGCCCCACGACAACTGCGCGCCGGCATGATGGTCGCCATCGTCACGCGTCAACGTGGACTCTCGTCCATTGCCACGACACCAGTCCCGCCACCGTCACAACAACACACGCTGCACCTGGTGGCCCTGCCCGTGGCCGTGCACCACCCGCACCGCGCCGAGCCCGGAACTACATGGATTCTGGCGTCGCCGCACGTGCCACACCCAACCCTACCGCTCCACCAGTCTGCGCCCTACCTGCCCGCGCCGTCGTGGTCGGCACGCCTGAAGCACAAGGTGGCAGTGGAGCTGCCCGAGCGCGTGGGCAAAGAGTGGACTGGACTGGCCGCGCACCCAGACGCCGACGGCTGGCGGCGCAAGGTGCACGCGTACGGCACGCGCCTGCTGAGCCGACTCGAGTGGGAGGAATGGCTCGCGGTGCAGCTTTCGGTCCCCCATAACCACACCTTGGTGCCGTCGTCGTCACCGGCAGCAGCGCCTCACTTTTCGGTGGTGGTGCACCACCCGACGACCACCGCCGCCCCCGATGTGCGCGCCGCCGTGGCCGAGTGGGCAGAGACGCGACGGGCGGTGCACGCGCGCTGGCGTGGGCTGACGGGCATGGCGCTCCCGCTGTCGCTGCTGTGCGGTGTACTTCCCGGCCCAAACCTGCCACTGTTCTACAACGGGTTCCGCGTGTGGGCGCACCACCGCGCGGTGGAGAACCTCGACGTGCTGCTGGCGAGCGACCCCTCGCACTGGGCGACGGTCGAGCTGGAGCCCCTGGACGCGGTCCAGGACCAGCTGCAAGAGCTGCCCGGCGACGTGGACGCGGCGGCGGTCGAGGACGCGCTCGCACTTGCGTTGATTGTGGGTGGGACTTCTGCTGCACCACCTTCGTCACTCGCTGGTGCATCGGAGGATGGGGTTGCAGAAAAGGGAGCACTCGCGCCGATTGGGCCCGTGTCGTGGGCTAGTCCCGCGCAGCAGCAGGTGCTGGCGGCCGCGATGGCGCGGGATGTGCTCGTGGCCTGGCGCCAGATCTCCAAGCGCGCTTCGCTGGAGTCGTGATTTTTGGGTCGTCTCCCTCTCAAATGTACTTTTAAAGGATATAATGCCAGGCTCACCGGTATTCAGTCTCGCGACGGCCTTGCCAGCGGTTGCCGTCGCGTCGGCATTGGCAACCTACCTGCTTATGCGATCGCGTACCTCGCCCGAATCAACAGTTTCACGACAGTTGGTGCAAGATGAAAAACTACCTCTGGAATGGGACGCCATCGACGGCGTTGTGGGCATGGTTGGCAACACGCCGCTCATCCGGCTGCCAGAGCTCTCGCGACTGACCGGATGCGAGATTTATGTGCGTCTTCTGCTCCGTGGTCCACCCTGTACATTGAATGGTCCATAACAATGGTTCCCTTGAATTATTAGGCCAAGGCAGAGTTCACCAACCCGGGCGGATCGTCCAAGGACCGCGTCGCGCTTGCGATTTTGCGAGCCGCCGAGCAGCGCGGGGTGCTGGTGCCCCATACCGGCGCGACCGTGTACGAGGGCACAGTCGGGTCGACAGGGATATCGCTGGCGGTACTGGCGCGCGCACTCGGGTACCGGTGCCACATCGTGATGCCGGACGACGTGGCCATGGACAAGGTATCGATGCTGGAGCGGCTGGGTGCCACGGTAGAGCGCGTACGGCCCGTCTCGATCATTGACCCGGGCCATTTCGTGACAGTCGCGAAACGGCGCGCCGACGCCCACCATGCGCACGCGGTGGCAGCCCACGGCGACTCGGTAGGGCCAGTACATGGCGGCGCGCTGTTTGCCGACCAGTTTGAGAACCAAGACAACTGGCGCGTGCACTTTAACACCACGGGGCCCGAGATCTGGCGCCAGTCGGCTGGCGGCGCGCTCGACGCGTTTGTGATGGGCGCAGGGACTGGCGGGACGCTGGCGGGGGTTGCGCGGTACCTTACTGCACGACGACAACGCGAGCGCGCGGCCGCGGGACTTGCCCCCACCATGCCCACTGACCGGTTTCCCGACATTTCCATGGTGCTCGCGGACCCGCAAGGCTCGGGCCTCTTCAACAAGGTGGTGCACGGCGTGCTGTATGCGCCGACCGACGCTGAGGGTACGCGCCGCCGCCACCAGGTGGATACGGTGGTGGAGGGCGTTGGGCTGAACCGGCTGACCGCCAACTTTGCGACGGGCCTTCCGTTCGTGCAAACGGCCGAGCGCGTCACGGACCAGGAGGCGGTCGATATGGCTCGGTACATGCTGCGCGAAGAAGGGTTCTTTATTGGATCGTCTTCGGCCGTCAACCTGGTCGCGGCCGTGCGCACTGCCAAGCGGCTTGGGCCCGGGAAGCGAATTGTCACGCTCATGTGTGACTCGGGGGTGCGGCACACGTCAAAGTTCTGGGACGACGCTTACCTTCGCGCCCAGGGACTCGAGACGCGCGCTGTTGGGCCGTCGTTCATTGAAGATCTTTTGAGCTGACTTCTTTGAGCGAAATGAAGTAATAAGAAAGAAAAAAAAAGAGAATCCATTCACGACTGCAGCGCGGCCACCAGGGCTTCGCGGACCCGCTCAGCGGCGCCAGATGTGGTGCGAATCAATTCGACCACTTGATCGCCGACCTGCTCCCCCAGCGACGATGCCGCATACGAGAACTCGGACACGTGGCCGTGGAACTGCGATCCAATCAGTGCGTACCCAAACAGCGCCGCGACGCAAAAGAGCCCAAGCTTGTACGCCATGAATCGCAGGTGCCAGGATCCGCCGAGATACGCGGCATAGTGCACGATTCGGGCAGTGACCAACGTCACCGAGAGGCTGGGTTTTTTTTCAAGTACAAAAAAAAGTCAGTTTTATGTTGTAAATGTTGTGATAGGAGACTGGTGAGAACGGACGCAATGCGGATCTTGAGATCGACCTTGCGCGCGTGGGCGATAATGATCGCGGAAGCGGCCATGGCGATCCCCTCCACATGATTCAAGTGGGCGGCCCAGGCGCGTGCAGCCAGCGAGTCGGGTGGAAGTGTTGTTCGCGACGCGCGCGGAGTCTACGACGTGCCGATCGAGTCAACCAATAAAGAAGAGCCAAGAAAAAAAAAACTGAATGAACAAAAAAAAACACACACATTGGGCTCAAGGTAGCCAAGGTGAAGGAGCTCCAGGAGGTACGCCGTGTAGGGAGTGACCAAGTGCGCCAAGGCAATCAAAAGACCAAGGCACAGGAACGGAATACCGGCGCGGTCGAGGTCTGTTCCAATGTGTAAGGGGTCCATTATGCCATTTCCAGCACACGATAAAAAAATACCATGAAGCACTGACGTGCCCTGCAGGACCTGCTGCACGCCCGTGTCAATCAAAAATGCTTCTCTGATCGCCAAAGAGGTGAGGAAGGCGGCAGTGAGCGCCAGGAGGCCGTAGGTGGGCACGGCGGCAATGGAGACGCGCGAGGACGGCATGGCGGCGGCGGCGGCGGCCACAGCGGTGGTGGTGGTGTCGTGCAGGTGGTGGTACAGCAGCACCACCGGCGTGGCGTGTCGCGGGAACGAAATCACGCGCGAGCGCGGGCGTGGCGGCGGCGGCGGCGGCGGCACAAAGCGGAAGCGCGGATCGGCGGTGGTAATGTGCGGAGGGAGGTCGGCAAGCGAGCCCTCGGGCATCCGTAAATGGCTTTTGTCTTTTCTTTTTCTTTTTTTGTGGAGGTTGGCTTGCACGGGCTCACTGACTTTTGCTTGCTACTGCATCAGCAAAGCGATTTCTCTAAACAGCCTCTCAGCAGGTTCAAATAAACAACCTCCAAACAGACCACGTCAACTCTAAATAGCCCAATATTGATGGGACCGCGATGAAAATGGTATGAAAATGATCGCGGACGTCCTGCGAGCATT
>MU624582.1:0-46998 GCA_025349905.2 Blastocladiella britannica
CGACCTCCTCGCCAAGCTCGCCGTGTTCCGCATGCACCACGATCAGCAGTGGTCGGCGATGATCGGCGAGTTCAAGCGGGCCAATGGGCTGCTTGCCAGAGGCAAGGCCGCGACCGAGGCGGACATGGCGTGGTGTTGGTTGCTGCCGGTCTGGTGGGCTCGCCGGATGGAGAAGGCGGCGGCAGTCGGCGAGGGATGCGGGCCGGCGCATGCGCTGAGGCATGTCCGCCAAATGCGTGAGGCGGCCAAGTTGGTGAACGTGCCGTCGGAGATGTTGCGCCGTCTTGGTGCGAAGGCGACAGCGGTCGAGGCCAAGATCAGGGCCAATGTCATCGCGGCTTTGGTGGCCCCGACCGAGGCGGCCGTGGTGGCACCTTAGAGTTTTTTTTTTCCTGTCCTTTTGTTTTTTTGCTTTCATCTGTTCTCTTTTTTGCTCTCGTTTTTTTGTCTTGTTTTTTTATCTTTGTCGTTTGTACTTTTTTCGTTTTTTATTCTTTACACTTAGGCAAGAAGAGAAGGAACATGCTCGCAACACTCGCCCGCACCATCCCCCGCCGCTCGCTCGCCGCCGGCCGCTTCTACTCGGCCGCGCCGCCAGCAGCACCGCAGGCAGCCGCCGTCACCCTGACCGTGTTCAAGGTGCAGGACTGCCACCTGTGCGACGAGGCAATGCACGTTGCCGAGGTGGTGCAAAAGAAGGCTGCCGTGCCCATGGACATTCGTCTTGTCGGTGAGTCGTTGCCTTTTTCTTTTTGCCAGAACGACTGAGTTTTAGACTCACTCTTTTCTGCAACAGATATCCACGACAAGTCCACCAACGGCAAGTGGCTCAAATACATGATGGACGTGCCCGTGATGCACCTCAACGACCGCCTGTGGGGCATGCATCGCGCTGACCCGGGCAAGCTGCTCGCGGATGTTGAGGCTGCGCACGCCGAGTCTGCTGCCAACACGACACGAACTGCCGCGGAGGAGCAATCTGTGGAGGTGCCGCAGTCGGACAAGGCCAGCGCCGCAGCCACGGCCTCATTGTGACGCGTGATATCCTCCTTTTTCGTCAAGTCCAACCGAAAAAAAACAATACATTGTCAACTTTCCAACTGCTCCACCAATGCCTTGAGCTCGGCCACCTTGCGCTCGCAGAGCTCGTGTCCCTCGCGCCACATGTCGGCTTCCACGGGACTCGTCTCGAGCAATTCAAAGCACTGCCGCCGCGCAAACACCAGCAGTTTCTTGTAGTACTGGAGCTGGGTCGCTGGATCCTTTTCCGGTTCTGCGCCGCTGCCGCCAACTGGGGCAGCCGCCTTTGTCCCATTCTTGTTCGGTGGTGGTGGAGGTGGTGGATCGGCTGCCACCAACCGCTGTTGCGAAGAGGGGGCCACAAGTTTGGTCGGACTCGGCTGCGGGGGAGCAACGAGTTTGGTCGGACTCGTCGCGAGCGGCGGAGAGTCTTGAGGTGGGGCCGCCGACGATTTACGTGCCCTTTGAAGCCGGTCCTTGACAAAAGGCACGGAATGCGGGATCGTCGGCGCAACGTGGGCCCAGAACGCGCCATAGGTGCAATAAACAGCCGGCGGATCCGTCTCCCGGTGCGCCCTGTTCAGAAAAGAAGAGGTTAGTAACATAAATCTAAGGTAAAGAAGGACGACATACAGAGTGCCCAGTGTCGCCAAAATAGCCTTGCCCCAGGAGGACTCCTCCCAGCCATCGGCATCGTCAATGTCCTTGCAATGCGCGGCAATGAGCCCGTGGATCGACCAAAGCAAATCACCCGACGCGTGTGGAGGCGAGGCAGCCAGAAACTTGAACCCGTGGATCCCAGCCTCGTGGTCCGGGATCGGAGGCAGACCAGCACCGTCGGCATTGCGCTGTTGCATGTCCTTGAGCCGCTCGTTGGCCCACCACAGCGTGTACCGGTTGTTCGCGATCCACTTGGACTTGAATTTGGGCGGCGCGAACGGTTGCAAGTCTGGCACGTTGTGCGAAGGAACGAGACGCTCTTTGTTTACCGGTGACGACAAGCGCTCGGGAAGGGTTTCTTCGACCCCGTTTCGTCCATGACCATTCGAAATCACCGGAGCTGGCGTTGGTTCGTCGTCGTCGTCCTCATCAGACTCCTGCTCCTTCTCTGGCTCGTCCTCCTCCTTCTGCTCGTCGGCATCGCTACTGGCAGAGTCGACGCCAATCGGTGTTGGAGTAACGGCAGCAGCAGACGACGAAGCTCGAGTCGCTTTACGCGAGCGGGAACGCAAAGGCAGCACGATCGTGGGGCTCTTCTTCTTCGTCTTCTTTTTCGTCTCCTTCCCCTTCTCCTTCTCCTTCTTGTGGAGCGGCGTCGTGCTACCTTTCGATATAGCAGCGGTGGCAGCGCGAGTGTGTCGGATAGTCGGCGGCGGCGATACATTGTTTTCGGAAGCAGCGACAGCGTCTACGATCTCGGAGTTGGGTGACGTGCGTCGCCGTTTCGGTGCGGGTGGGCGCTCGCTGTCGCTGTCGTTGTCGTTGTCGTCGTCCGAAAGTCCGTCAGCCGCTGCTGGTGCTGCTGCTGCTTTCGCCGTCGTTTTAGTCGTTGTTTTTGCTGTTGGTGTCGTTGTTGTCGCCGGTGAGTCGGGCGGCACGCACTCGCGACCCAACCTGAGGCACCGCTTGCACGGGAATCCACCGCGGCAGGCAGCCTTTCCAGTGCTGTATTGTTATCCATTCAAATGTCAGATTTTATTGGTCGCGAATAGAAAGACGCGTACAAGCACTGCGAGCACGAGTTCCTGATTGCCATAATATCTTCGTGATATTTGGGAGTGAAATTGTGATATCTTTGAAATCTCCTCCCGTAAGCACGGTCGTCGCGTCCTTCCTCCACCTACTTTTCGCTCGGCCTCGGTTCCTGGGGGACAAGCTGCATTGGGATCCAGTTTGTTGTTGAGTGACTCCCTCTGTTAGCCTGAACGACAAACAAGCACTGCAGCTCGACTCTCTTTCAAACCAATCAAAAATCAGTGACGCACTGACTTGATTCAAAAAAGAACAAGAGAATGGCAAAGCACCGCGCCCCCGCCATGGCCGACGACGACTCCTTGTCGGACGCCGAATTCGACGAGCTGGCACCGCCGCCCCAGCCCATGCCCCTCGCCCGGTCTGCGTCGGGCCGGCCGTCACGAGCGGCCGCACAAAAGCCGCCGCCGCCGCCCATTCTTCTCGAGGGCGATTCGGATCTCTCGGACGTACCTGGTCTCTTTGTGCGCCCCGCCGTCGCACGTGCTGCTGCTGCTGCTGCTGCTGCTGCCGCAGCTGTAAATGCAGCATCAAAAGTGACCGCGGCAAAGCCTCTGCATCCCGGCCCAATTGGCGATACAACCGACGACGACTTGGAGGATGTTGATATTCTCGCCGGCATCGATTCTCTTTCTTCGCCCAATGGCGCCGTGGATGCCATGATCGTGGACAAGGCGCCTGCTGCACCTTTACGCGAGTCATCCATGGCAAAGCAGGAGCAGCAACAGCAACAACCGCCACGGGTCTCGGTATTGCTGCCCTTCCGGCGCATTCCGTCCATTCCTGCCACCATTTCGGCAGCAGCAGCACCAGGTGCAGCGAGCCCGATCAAACCCGACGTGCGTGCGCCGCTGGTCCGGATCAAGAGCCAGCCAGCCGCGTTCCCTTCGTCTGCTACACCAGCACCGCCAAATGCAGTTGTACCTGTGGTTCCACCACGCCGTACGCAATCGGCCGTGACTCCAAAACGCGCCGCGACTCCCATGTCGTCGTCCTTTGGCAGTGACTCGGAGAATGGCGCTGCTCCTGCTCCTTCCAAACGCACGCGCGCGGTGGCCTCGGAATCGGATGACGACGACGACGAGTTTGTTGCCGCGCCGGCCCCTCCACGTGTTGTCGGCGCGCGCAAGTCGTCCAGCGCCGTGCCAGACTGGACTGCGAGCGCGGCGCCTCCGGTCAAGCGGGCGCGGATGAGCGCACCGGCCAAGATCGCGGGCGTGTCGACTCGCAGCGGAGCGTCTACGGGCGAAACGCTCTTGCGCCCGCTCAGCGGCATGTCGCTCGGGGCGCGGCCTTTGGGACTGGGGACTGGCTTGGTGCGTTTTTTTCATTTTCATTTTTCTTCTTTTTATGGTAGACTCACAATCAAAAATAGTCGCGAGGACCGGGGATCGTGTTGTCGCGAAACGGGTCCAACCTTTCGTCGAAGAGCGACAACAGCATGGATGAGGATGCAAAGCCTCCGTCCACCTTGTTTGTACGTGAGAAACTGCCTTTTACATCCACGTTTATTCATTGGAAATGACCATATAACAGCTCGAGACGGTCGGCAACAAGGTCAACCCGCACGCCATCCGCCCATTCAAGCCGCCGACTTTCAAGTCGGCCGTTGTTGGCGCCATGGGCCAGCACAACCCGACCATCAACCGCACGCTGGGCATGCGCGCGGGCGTCAAGCCTCCCGCGCGCCCACTGCACGATCCTGAGGAGGAAGGTGCGCTGGTGCTGTGGCGGCCGCCCGAGGTCTCCGAGACGGAAAAGATGCTGATGAAGGAGGAGGACAAGAAGGTGGCGGTGGTGGTGGACCCGACGCTGTCCAAAATTCTCCGGCCGCACCAGATCGAGGGCGTCGATTTCATGTACCGATGCGTCACGGGTGCCAAGGTGGAGGGCGTGTTTGGGTGCATTATGGCCGACGAGGTATATTTGTCCATGTTCTTCTTTTTTTTTTGCAAAAAAAAAGACTCACCAACATCGTTATCAAACAGATGGGACTCGGCAAGACGCTACAGTGCATTACGCTGCTCTGGACGCTGCTTCGGCAATCACCCATCCCAGGGAAATCGACCTGCGAAAAGGTGATCATCGTGTGCCCGTCGTCGCTGGTCCGCAACTGGGCCAATGAGCTCATCAAGTGGCTGGGCAAGAACGCGATCCACCCGCTGTGCGCCGACAACAAGGGATCCAAGGAAGAGTCGACCCGCGCCATCAAACAGTTTGTCGCCGCACAGGGCCGCGCCGTCGTGAACCCGATCCTCATTATCTCGTACGAGTCACTTCGGTTGTATGCTCCGGTGCTTGGCCAGACGCCGATTGGGCTCATGCTCTGTGACGAGGGTACATCTGTTTCTACTTGTGTATTTTTTGAACGTTGGCTGATGGAATTTTTTTTTTTTTTTTGCGCAGGTCATCGATTGAAGAACTCTACGTCCCAGACGTTTGTTGCCCTGAACCAACTCAATGTGCCGCGCCGCGTGATCTTGTCGGGAACTCCCATTCGTATGTTTTTTCTTGTGATACTTTAGGGCCGATCAAAGCTCACACCCAATATAAAATTGAAGAAAACGACCTGACCGAGTACTTTTCGCTGCTCAACTTTGCGTGCCCGGGCCTGCTGGGCAACGAGAACGAGTTCCGACGCAACTTTGAGCTGCCAATCATGCGCGGCCGCGATTCGGAAGCGACCGATACCGCGCGTGCGGCCTCCGACGCGAAGTTGGCCGAACTGGTCGGCATGGCATCGCGGGTCATGATTCGGCGCACGCAAGATCTGCTGCGCAAGTACTTGCCCACCAAGCACGAGCACGTGGTGTTTTGCAAGCTCGGCGACGCACAGCTGTCCATGTACTCGGACTACTTGCAGTCGTCGGCGGTGAAGGCGCTGTTACGCGGCAAGGACTCGCAGCCGCTCAAGGCGATCGGGTACCTCAAGAAACTGGTCAATCATCCGACGTTGGTCGAAGAGAAGCGGCCTTTGCGGGTTGACGAGTCAGGGAAACTGGTGGTCCTGGAACGCATGCTGCACAAGATCAAGACCACCACCAAGGACAAGATCGTGCTCATTTCGAATTACACGCAGACGCTGGACTTGTTTGAGCGGCTGTGCACGGCACGCGGGTGGGCGCAGCTGCGATTGGACGGGACCATGGCCGTCAAGAAGCGGCAGAAGCTGGTGGATCAGTTCAACGACCCAGCAATGCCTGGTATGTTTCTTCTCCTTTTCATTTTTTGGAAGATATCTTGACAGTTGACCCCACTTCCTAAAAAATAGAATTCATTTTTTTGCTCAGTTCCAAGGCGGGTGGATGCGGCATTAACTTGATTGGGGCCAACCGGTTGGTCTTGTTTGGTACCTATTTAACTTTTATGCGCATTTTGAAGGACGATTGCTCACTGTTGAATCATGCAACAGATCCTGATTGGAATCCTGCCTCGGACATGCAAGCACTTGCGCGTGTTTGGCGAGGTACCGATCTCATTTTATATCGTTTTGATTCGATTCTGACACCTTCAAATACAGATGGTCAGAAAAAGACATGCTTCATTTACCGGTTTGTCGCCACGGGAACCATTGAAGAAAAGATCTTCCAGCGCCAGTGTCACAAGCAGATGGTACCTCTCTCCCTCCTTTTATCTTTTTTCATTTGAAAAGTCTAACAACTGTACCCTCGACAGCTCTCGAACTGCGTGGTGGACGAGGAACTAGACGTGGAGCGGCACTTTTCGCTCGAGGGCCTGCGAACGCTCTTTACGTACAACAGCACCACGCTATCGGACACGCACGACACCTTCAAGTGTACCTATTCTATCCATCTCTTCATTCTCTGACAAGAAAAACTCATCCATGTTTTTGTGGTCGAAAATAGGCAAACGATGCGTCAACAACCGCCAATTCCGCCCGCCACCGCGCGACACGGTATCGGCCCGAAACGCCGCCACCGACATGTCGCTTTGGAACCACTACTCGGAACTGGAACTGCCCAAGGTGCCCGACCAGATGCTGCGCGAGTGCGGACAGGGAGTGGTCTCGTTTTGTTTCCAAAACACGGTGGACGGCGGGACCGTGGCGGCGTTGCCGGTGCAGTTGCAAGAGGAGCAAGAGATGGTGGCGGCGGGCGGTGGGGACGAGGAGGATGATGACGATGAGTAACGCAAATCATTTTTTAATTGTTTACACTTGATCGAGGAGGACGAGGGTGGATTCTATTCATGACGATTGAAGGCGGCGTCAGCGAAAAAAGAAGACGAATGGGTGGAAAATTAGGTACCATGGTCATTCCCAGATGGACACTGGATCGACACCAGTAGTTCCATGTGAGGATCCAGCAGCTGCAGCAGTCGCGTATCGGCATCGTGGTTGGCACGTACTGATACAGCAACCAATATCCTGCCCATTTTCATTTCAGTCAAGTGAGTGGAGATGTGGTCCTTTTCTCCTAGACAAGTAGTTACGTTTGATGATCCGGCTCACACAACACGGCTAATACCCTTGCGATCCACGATGCGTCGAGTGGAGTCCTGGCATATTTGCACATGAATAAGAAATGGAAAGCAACAAATAGAAAAGGAACGGACCCAAAGTCGCCAAGCTCGTCAATGGCAATCACATTGTATTCAGCAAGCGCAACTCGATCCGAGAGAAGGGCAGCAAGATCGGCGCGCGACGAGACGGGTCTATTGCCTAATGTTAAAATCCATTCATACCCCCCCAAAAAAACGCGTGCATGTCGTACTGGCAGTCCACGCCGTCAAGCACGTCGATATTGACGGAAGGCCACGCGTCAGTGGCTGCCCACAGCCGTAACGCGCGGTCCAAGGTCTGGCGATCGCGGCAAATGTATAACGCGTGCCTTGGTTTCTGAGTATTGGGTTGTACTAATTCCAAGCATGCCAAGAGCAACTGGCGCGAGCGTATTGCTGCGCTACACATGTTGCCAACCATATACAGGGTAATGAGTATTTCGGCCAGGCCAGTCAACCAGTCAGAGCGCGCACAGATTCGGGGTCGAAACGATGCCAATTCGCCTTGGAGCAGCAGCAGCACTACCGGTGGAGAACAGGTCGGCCAGGGAGGAGGAGCGAGGAGCTGCCGCGGATCCGGCCGAGGAGGACGCAATGCCACCGGTCGATGAGCGCATAGTATAAAATTTCAAAGGTGCTCTCTTTGCCCGACCAGCGACATACAAATATAACGAGGCAAAGGCCATTATATATTGTTACATTTTAAGAATTACCCAAAGAACGAGAACCCGGCACCCTCACCGTCCCCACCGCCATCCTGAACCAGCGACCCCCAGAGCGACGCGGTGTGCTGCACGGGCGCCTGGCGGGCCCTGGCGTCCGCCGCGGCCGCGACCTGCGCCTCGAACTGGTCGACGGTGCGCATGATCTCGGGATCGGTCGCGCGGTGCTTGCGCAAGCCGGCGACAAAGTTCTCATACAGCATGCGCGAATCGACGCATCCAGACCCCATTGACGATGATGGTGCCGCCAAAACGGGTTTCTCCGCGCCATCTTGAGCAGTAGCAATAGGATCAAACGCACTCACCACGGGAACCGCGTCGTCGGCGTTGCCATACCCCGAGACCTGGTCGCGGTTGCGGTGCAGAAACTCGAGCACCGCGTACAAGTTGTGCTTGCCAACGTAGTTTTGCGTCAGCGCGATCGATGGCTCGAGGTTGATGACGGCGTGCCACCATCTAAACAAACCACCAAAGTCTCAGTATTCACATCAATATACAAAAAAAAAGTAGAAGCATACCCGTGAGGAACAAACATGATCTCGCCCTCGCCGCAAATCCCCCACAACGGCCGTCCCTCCCGCGGAACCCCTTTAACGAGCTGGCGCGTGAGCGGGAGCCAAGTCCGGAACCATTCCGAGACCGAGTTCGGAGTGGTCACTTCCGCCCCGTCGTCGCTCGGATACACGCCGGGGGGAACCAGATCGGGCGGGTACATGACCCACAGTTTCTTACCCCTGACCACCGCGTTCCACGCCGCCGTCAAGTTCGGGTCCTTGTGGTGGGACGACCCGGACCGTTCGGGACCAATGATGAGCCACGAAAAGTCCGGTCGGGTTGGGCCCAGGACCGAAAACAAGTCGGCGGTAAAGTACTCGGGGACCGCAAACGCTGCTGCCAGTTTGGCGCCCGCTTCGCCCTGGCGCGGATAGTCCTTGTCAAACAAGTACACGGGCGCCTCGTCGGGCGGCGCGGTGCGCAGGTACGCCAAGTACTCGCTGAGCGTCATGTCAATAGCTTCGGCCCGCAGCGGCACCTGCCCTGCCGCGGCCTCGAGTTTCGTCCATTCCCAGTCGCGCAAGGCCGACCACGTCGTCATGCACCCGCGCAGGACCACAGGCACCGACGGTTCCTCGTACCGCGCGCGGAACTGGTCGGCCGTGGGTCTGTCCACGGTGTCCAGCCGCCGAAACACGCCCATGTCCGTCAACGCGTCGAGCGTGGCGACGGCGTGCGCGAGCGGCGTGACCGCGTTCAGGTGCGCCTGGTACAGCAGGTCCGAGTGCATGTGGTGCGCGTGCACGGGCGTCCATGGTTTTGGGTGGTACGTTGGCCGCACCGCCATCGCGTACGTGTGCCGCCAAAGGCCCGTGGAGGCCGCAAACCGCTTTGGCTTAGTGGGTTGGTCGCGCCAGTGCTCGAGCACCCACCCTTTCCAGATCTCGTCGTACTCCCAGAACGCCATCCACGCCCTTGAGGTTCCGGCGAGCGCACACAGCGACCGCGGGTCCAGATAATTGACCACGAAAGCCAGCACAAACTCGTCGTCGAGACGCGCAAACGTGCGCGTTCCCAGGCCCGATGCTCGCGTGTCCACGAACCCGGGCTCTTGTTTCGCAAACGGCAAGTTGCCCAGTGGCCGAATTCCGAGCGGGTGCGGCGCGATGGAGGGCGGTGGGGGTAAGTGGGGTCGGCGTAGCCGCGCGCGCTTCGATTGTTCGGGCCGTTCGGACGCGTTTTCTTGCGTTTCAGACAGGGCGCGCTTGGCTGCCGCGGCCTTAGGCGGCGGCATCGCGTCGTTGGTTGTTGTTGTCATTTTGGAAGACACGTCTGTCCGTTCGAAAGAGAAAAACCTTAAAATTGATTAAATGTACGGGTACGCGGCAAACTCGGCCAGCCGGTCGAGGTCGTGGTCCGTGCGGGGGCTCCTTGCTGCTGGTGCCGACGCCTCTGTTCCCGGCTTGCTGATCCCGCGCGTTGCCGCCGCTGAGGGCCCTCCCTCCGCTCCCGCGTCCACGTCGTCCCCCCCACCATTCTCCAGCTCGTCCTCGTCGCCATCGTACTCGCCCTCCTCGCTGTCGTAATCGTCGAGATCATCGTCCTCGTCCTCGGGCATGCCTCCCGGCAACGGCAACGCGTCCAAGTCCACGGGTTCGCCCAGATCGTCCTCGTCCTCGGCGTCGGCCGGATCGTCGGCGAGCTCGGGGATATCCACGGCCACCGCGCCCATATCCCGGCGCCAAAAGTTCCAGTCGTTGAACTCGGCGTCAGCCGCGCCCACGGCCCCGATCGGCGGGAAAATCTGATCCACCAAGTGGCCCAAGTCCACGTAACTGGCCGTGTACCCTTCCAGCAGCTCGCGTTTCAGTTCGCCCGCCGGGTTAATGGTGAAAATGCGGGACGTGGGCACTCCAACCGCCCGGTAACTGTACGCGTCGGTGTGCCTGTTCCCGAACCCGGCGTAGAACGGGTGCTTGGTATCGGGTCCAAACAACGCGCGAATATCGCGCAAGCACGCGACCTTAAACTCTTCGGGCCGGCGCTGAATGATTTCGCGCGTGAACGCGGCGACCAGCCGGTCGGGGGACAGGAACACGGGCCCGTCGGGCAACTGGAACGTATCCTGCTCGACCTTGTTGAGGTAGTTGCGCGTGTACTGCGCCTGGCCGATGGCGCGCGACGTCAGGTACAGCATCTGGTACCCGTTGCGGCGCACGCGCGTGTACAGCGACGCGACGCCTGAGTGCGTCCAGTCGCGCCCGAGCATCGTGAAAATGTGGCCTAGGGCGTCGGACTTGGTGATGGTCCCGTCAATGTCGGAAATCACCACCCGCTCGTTGGACGACCACAAAAAGATCCGCGAGTGGCACGTGGCCGACCCTTGTAGCGACGACTTCACCGTGAACGTCACGTAGTTGGCGCCTGGTTTCAGCCCGAGCGATTTCAGCTGGTCGGACGTGAGCCGAAGGGACTTGAGGTATGTCTTGCGTGGAGGAGCAATGGCGGTTGGCGACGGTCCGTCCGTGGGCGAAGCAGGCGGTTTGGCGTCGCCTTCACCACCACCACCGCCGGCGGTAGTGCCGCTCGCGGACGTCTCGAGCACGTCGCCTGCCGACTGCGTGCGCAGGCCGATGGCGGCAGCATTGCCGCCGCCGGCCACCGCGATCGTCGTCGAGCTGGCATTCCCAATACCACCTGCAGATGGCGAAACCTCGCGTGCTGCCAATGGCGCATCCCCCGCATTTTCGGTCGGCACCAGCATCGGAACATCCGACTGCGCGCGTCCCATTTCCGCCATCGAAGGCGGGTCGTCATGGAACTCGCCAAGCAAATGTGCCGGCGATGCTGGCCCGCCGCCGTTCGGCGACGGCTGCTGCGGCGACCGCGACCACCACGCGCGCCACGTGGACTTGCGCTGCGGCGCGGTGCTGGACACCAGCGAGTCAATCACCGCGGGCGGGAGCGGGTTGTTGAATGCCAGCATGCATGCGATCATGGGCGCGGCGGCAGACCACGGGTAGTACTGGCCGTCCATGCGCACCACCAGCGCCGGGTTGCGTAAGGTCGTAACGGGGTCGATCACGAACGCCGCGTGCGAGATGATTTTGGCCGTAAAGTCCGCGTCATTGAGCTGTTGTCCATTATTTTTTGGTGAGAAAAATGAAAGAAAATGAATCTAAATGGAGGGCGTACATCGCTGCGATACCCGGCAAGCGACATTTCAATGGCCGCCGAGTCTCCGTCATGAGCGTGCCCGTGGATCAGATCGCGCGTCATTGGCGTGTCTTCGCCATTGGTCAGTGTACGGCCATCGGGCGACACGGCACGGTTCACTGGCATCTTGCCCCATCCCCAGCTCCATCGGTTGTTGCTCCGGGACGCGGCGGCCGACGATCCATCGCCGCTGCCCGCGAGCTCGTGAAACTCGAGCTCCGTGTCCGACACGGGGCTGCCAATATTCTTGATTGCCGGTCCCTGCTCCACATCCAGCTCCGTGTCCGAGAATGGGTGAATGTGCTTGGTGGGCGCGGACGGGTCGTCGTCAAACTTGGAAATGTCGATCGTAGTGTGCAGCGAGGACGAGGATGGGTGGGATGGTTTTGCGGTGGCCGTCGTGGTCATGGTGGACGAGATGGTGATGGAGGTCGATGTGGTGGTTGGTCGGCTGGGCAGTGGGGCCGACATGGGCACGGTGGACGACAAGCGCACGGGTTCCGAGTCCGACAGCTCGAACTCGGATGCGCTGTGGTACGCGTTTGCTGCTCACACAAATTACGTGTCAGTCAAAATCGGATGTACGAGTGGCGCGAAGCCGATCCATAAACGACGACATCACTCCTAATTTTGGGAGGGAATGTACCCTCGGCCTCGACGTCAGCTGCCGGGACAAGGGCAGCTGCGGACACAGCCATTGTTGTTGGTGATAGATGAGAGGAATCGTGCTCGCGGAGGTCGGTCAAGCTGGCGCCCAGATCCAATGGCTCCAGCAACGAGGCAGGGGCGTCGGCGGTGACAGCTGCGGCGTCGGTAGTCATGTCCGCAATCACCTCAGGAAACAAGGCAGGGACGGTAGCAGCCGCGGCAGCGACGACTGCCTCGTCCGACATGGGCCGAGCAATCGGGGAAGTCGCCAGTCCCGGATCCACCGCGACCTCGTCACCGCTGTCGCCGTCGGCGTCGCGCTCGACCACAAAGAACGCCTCGCCGTGCTCGCCCACTTTCATGGCCAGGTCCACGACGCGGTCATTGATGGAGACCTCGACGATTTTTTCGTGCGGGCGCAGCAGCTGCAGCTTTCCGAACCGGACGTGGAAGGGTGACGACGACAGCGACCCGTCCTCGTGCTCGACGCAGACAATGTCGATGGCGCCCGAGAGCGTGGACGGGTTCACGGACTTGTAGAAATCGGTGACGTTGGTGAGCAATGTGCTCACCTTGGCCATCATGAGCCGCGACATTTTTTTCTTTCTTTAGTTTTTTTATGAGTTTCACCGTATTGAAGAGAAATCTCACTCGACCAAACTCCTCTTCCAAAGAAAGGATCAAAAGCCATTCTATACATGACCTCAAGAAACAGCTCCTCACGCGCCAAATCGGCCAAAGGTGCCGCCCTCAAGGCCCTGCGCGATGCCCGCGAAGGCGTTATCTCCCGCGCCGACCAGTACGCGCACCTGGACGAGTCGGCCGCCGACGTGTACGACGAGGTCTCCACCGAGGATGCGGCCCGCATTGAGCGCGAGATGCTGCGGTCCTCGGCGTTCATCATTGACGACGACAATGCTGGCTACCACGACGGCCTCGAGAACTGGGAAGATGACCGTGCCGCTGCGGATTCCGACCTGGACGACGACAGCGACGACGAGGATTTGGGTAAGAGCAAAAAGGGCCGGTCGTCGCGTTTTTCGGGCACGGGCGCCAGGAAGCGCACCCATGCCGAGGCCAATACGACCTCGGGCTTGCGGCCGATCGCCGACGCGTTTGCGGTCGCCCAGGCCAAGGCGCGCGTGGCTCCTGTCGTTCCCGCATCCCTTGCGGTACGCGATTCCCTTATTTTAATCTATGAAATGCGCTCATATTGGAAAGTTATATAGCCCGCGGCAAAGCGACCGGCCATCACTAACCAGGGCGAGCAGGACTTTATGGACGATCTGCTGGCCAGCTTTTCTCCATCGACTGCTGCCGGAGGAGGAGCCAAGAAATCGGCTGGTGGATCCGCCGCCAAGCGTCCGCGACTCTTTCCGTCTGCACTCACCTCTGGCACTTCCCTGGCTCCGCTGCCTCTCAAATCGCACTCCTCCTTGCCGTTGACCACGACGACGCGCGCTTCCTCTTTTGCGGCTGGCAATGCCGGTAACGACGGCGACGATGATACGATCGATTACCCGACCGACGAGCCTTCCAGCCTCATGGACATGGACTGGGCACCACCGGGAGCCCCGATCATGGACGAGCCGCCAACGTGTGCGACCACTGGTGTCGGATCATCGTCATCAGCAGCAGCAGTAAAGGCCGGTGTGGTCAAGCTGGAGCCCGACATGACGGACGACACCGTCGGTCCAGCTGCTACAGCTGAACCACAACCGCAAGTGCGCAAGATCACCACCATCAAACCGAAAGTGCGCCTGGCCCAGGCCGCGATCGAGATGCCCATTTTTCCCACCTCTGGTTCCTCGGATCCGGTGACCAGTGCTACGACCATGGTCAACACCGCGACTGCTTCTTCGTCATCCATCCCTCCGGCCGCGGTTCTCGAGCAGGACGGATCGCTGCTCATGTACTACCTTGACGCGGTCGAGGAACGCGGCGTCGTGTACCTATTTGGCAAAGTGCGCGTGCGTCCTCCGCCCGGCATCGATGCGCCGCTGACATGGGTGTCGTGTGCGGTGGCCGTGCACGGGATCGAGCGCAATATTTTCCTGCTTCCGCGCGCCGTGCACCATGTACGCGGAATTGACGGCAAATGGGCGGCGGCCGACCAGCCCGTCGCACCCACCGACGTGTACCAAGAGTTTGAGCGCATTCGCCGCCAGCACCGCATCTCTCGCACTGCGACCAAGTTTGTGGACCGCAAGTACGCGTTCGAGGTGCCCAATGTTCCGCAGGAGGAGAAGTGGATGAAGGTCGCGTACAGTTTCAACGAGGCCGCGCTCCCGTCGAACCTGGAGGGCGAGACGTTCTCGCACGTGTTTGGAACCAACACATCGGCGCTGGAACTGCTGGTCCTGAAGCGCAAGCTCATGGGGCCCGGGTGGATTCGCATTGCCGATGCGCAGTTTGTGAGCCCGGGCGCCACCTGGGCCAAACTCGAGTGCATCGTCTCCAACCCAAAGACCATCACTGCGATTCCGCTCGGGCAGGGCCCTGCCGACTCGCCGCCGCTCACGGTGGCCGCACTGTCGCTCAAGACGGTGCTCAACCGCCTCGCGCACCAGGAAATTGTGGTGCTGACAATGCTGACGTACTCGATTGCAGTGGACGCGGCGGGAACCGCAGGCGAGCCCGTCCCGATGCACCGCGTGGTGATGGTGCGCGCGCCACACGGCGCGCTGCCAGTGAGCGAGGCATCGCTCGGGTCCGGAACTAAAGTGCACACCAGCGAGTTTGCACTCATCAACCACTGGCTGTCGATTCTGCAACTGCAGGACCCGGACGTGCTGGTAGGCCACAACTTGCTCGGTTTTGACATTGACGTGCTTTCGGCCCGGTTCCGCCACCACAACGTCAAGGGCTGGTCGCGGCTTGGCCGCATGCGCCGCACAGACCCGCCGCCCGCCACCGCTTCCCCCGGATCTGCCCACCGGATCGCGTGCCGTGGCCGACTGCTGGTGGACACGTACTTGGCCGCCAAGGAGTTCATCGGGTCGTCCAAGTCGTACTCGCTCAACTACCTGGCCGAAACACAGCTGATGGTGCAGCCGCGCGGGGACCTCGACTTTATGCAGATCCCGACCATGATGTCGGCGGCGCAGGGCGTCGTTCATCTGCTGCAGTACGCGGTGCAGGACGGCGTGCTGGTGGTGCAGCTCGCACACAAACTCAAGGCGCTCAGCTTGTACTTGCAGATCGCCAACATTTGCGGCAACGTCCTGTCGCGGACCATGGTCGGTGGGCGCGCCGAGCGGAACGAGTGGTTGCTCCTGCACGAGTTCCACGAGGTCAAGTACATTGTGCCCGACAAGGCGCAGTTTGGGAGCGGCAATTACAAGAGTGACGCGCAAGCGACGGCACCAGGTAAGAAGAAGGGGTCGCGCAAGTCTGCCGCTGCTCCGGATTCTACTTCCTCAGTGGCTGTGGTGGCGCCGTCTGGGAACGGCGATTTCGACGGCGAAGGCGACGATGATGAAGGAGTCGCCGATCTTGTCGATGTCGGTCCCGAGGTGGCCGCCAACCCCGGCCAACAACAACAACAACAAGGAGGCGGTGGTAGCAAGCGCCGCAAGCCGCAGTACGCCGGTGGACTGGTCCTGGAGCCCAAGCGCGGGTTCTACGACACATATGTGCTGCTGCTGGATTTCAACTCGCTGTACCCGTCCATCATCCAAGAGTACAACATTTGCTTCACGACCGTCTCGCGGACCACGCTCAGCGACGACGGGTACCCGCCGCTCCCACCTCAAGAGCCCGCCGGCCACCTTCCGCGCATCATCAAGCAGCTCGTGAACCGTCGTCGCGCGGTCAAGAACCTGATGAAGTCGTGTGCCAAGCACGAGTACCAGCAGTACAACATTCGACAGCTGGCGCTCAAGCTGACCGCCAACTCCATGTACGGGTGTCTCGGGTTCACCGGGTCGCGGTTTTGCTGCAAGCCGCTGGCGGCGCTCATCACCAAACGTGGGCGCGAGATCTTGCAGGCCACCGTGGACCTGGCCAACGGCAACGGCATGCAAGTGATTTACGGCGACACCGACTCGATCATGATCAACACGGGCACCACCGACCCAGCCGAGGTGCGCGCCATGGGCCGAAAGCTGAAGGACCTGGTCAATAAGCAGTACAAGTGCCTGGAGATCGAGATGGACGGCATGTTTGAGCGCATGCTGCTGCTCATGAAAAAGAAATACGCGGCGGTAGTGCTGGACCTGGACCCGATCACGGGCGAAACGCTGTCGCGCAAGCTCGAGGTGAAGGGTTTGGACCAGGTGCGTCGCGACTGGTGCGGGTTGTCGCACGAGGTCTCCGAGTACGTCCTCAACCAGCTGCTCATGTCCAAGAACTCGCGCGAGCAAGTGGTGGCGGAAATCCACGAGTTCTTGGAACGCATTGCGACCGACGCCCGCGCTGGCAACGTGGCCCTGGACTTGTTTGTCATCAACAAGGGTCTGACCAAGCCGCCGCGCATGTACGATGACGCGCTGTCGCAGCCGCACGTGCAAGTGGCGCTGGCCATGGAGGCCCGGGGCGAGCGCGCGATTGTCGGCGGGACCGTACCGTACGTGATCACGGCGGCACCGACCGTTCCGGCCAAGCACGAGCCGGGGATGCCGACGGGCATTGCTGCACGCGCACGGCACCCGGCCGACTTGGCCCGCGACGAATCGCTCAAAGTCGACGTCGAGTGGTACCTCTCGCAGCAGGTGCTTCCGCCCGTGACGCGTCTGTGCGCCGAAATGGAAGGCACCGATGCGAGCCAGCTGGCGCACAAGCTCGGGCTGGATCCACGCACTTACGCGATCCAAGGCAGTGGCGGGTCTGGCGGCGGCGGCGACTCGGCCAACAATGGCATGCACGATGTCAAGCCCCTGGACGCGATGCTGACGGACGAGGAGCGGTTTGCGGCCGCCGAAAAGTTTACGCTCAAGTGCCGGACCCCGTCCTGCGCTGGCAATGCTACGCCGTTTGTGGTCGATGGCACTTTCCGCGTAAGTCAGCTTGGTGGCAGTACCAGTACCACTGACGCTGATGGAGCGACGCTTGTTCCTGGGTGGACATGCCCGCACTGCTGGCACCAAGTCCCGATCGGGTCAGTGGTGGTACAACTCACGCTAGCGGTGCGCAAGCACATTGCGCAGTACGGGCAGCGCCGGGTGGCGTGCAGCGATCTGACGTGCGGCGCCCGGTCTCGCAACGTGCGCGTATACGGCTCCAGGTGCCCGAACGCTCCCCGATGCAATGGCAAAGTCCACCTCGTGTACTCGCCCGACCAGCTGTACCGCCAGCTCTCGTTCTACGCGCACTTGTTTGACCTGTCGCGGCTGCGGGCACGCAAACCCAAGGATGCCAACCAGGGCGACCGGATTGCGTTGCTGGAAGGGTGGCGCGGTGACTATGACGCGGCATATGCGTGCGTCAAGTCCTACCTGGGCGTGAACGATCGCACGCAGGTGGACTTGGGGTCGTTGTTTGCGTTTATGCGATTGGCCAAGCCCAAGGCAAACTAAATAGATCCATTTATTGCATTTTAAAAAAAAGTGAATATTAACCGCGCAGGCGATCGCGAATGGACTCGGCGACTTGCGTGGACGGCACGCCCGACCACTGTTCTGGAGACTGGCCAATACATCCGAGCAGCTGCACGTAAGAAATAGCCTGTAGTGTCGCCGGAAGCGGCGCGCGGGCTGCAAGTACCTTGGCGCCCGTGACGCCAGGTGGGGCCATCATGGACATGACCGGAATTCGGGTAGGCGGCAGCGTGCCCGTTTCCACCAGGGCCTTGAGTGCTCCGAAATGCTTGCAATTCATCACCAGCATATCGTACGAAGCCCCGCTCCCACACATGACGGCAAAGTACGGCGCGGCGGATCCCGACTGCGGTGCAGCAAGCGTGGTGCTCAGCATGGACAGGATCGTGTTGGACGTAATGTATCGGAAACTGGTGAGTACCGACGCCGCGTGGTCGGCGGACTTGGCCTTGAGCTCGGCCAGCGCCAGAACCAGCGGCGATTCGGATGCGGCCACTTGGTCCGGAGTCGCCGTCAGAAGCAAGTCCGCGCGCCCTCGGCCCGACCCGCCAAACACGTCGCTGTACAGTGTCGGCTGCCGCTTCACGTGCACGCCAGCGGTGGCCATCATGCTCTCGAGAATGGTTTCAATGGTGGATTCCGAGCATGGCGAGGGGCCTTGCATGATCTGGGACAGCGAGCGGTGGTATTGTGGTGCCAGCTGGAGCAGGCGCGCGGCGTGCGCTTTGGATCCGATCCGGGACGCGATCATGTCCTGAAGACTGCTGCTTCCGTCAATCACATCGCGCGCTGCCACTGGAAGCGAGGGTTCCGTGTGGTAGCCCCGCGCGTGGAGCTGTGGGTGGTCGTTACCACTTCCCAACGCGAGTTTGGAACTTGTGCCAAGGAACCGCCGATCGCGTGAATCTGGAAATGCAAGACGTTATTTTTTTTTACGACATGACGAATAAAACTAAAGAAAATTATAATACCAGCTGCAAACACAGAGGCCCACTGGATCAACCCAAGATCGGCAGCAGAAAAGAGATCCAGATGCTCTGCGGTGCCAGCAAGAATAACCGCGTCCTTTTTCTTGGGAGCGAGCTCGTGTAAATTGTAGGGAAAAGATCCCTGGAGGGCATCAAACATGTCATTCAATTCCTGGCCGCGGCTCGGGATGTGTTTGGCAGTGTCGCAAATACGGGAGCTCATGGCCATAGTCTTGTGAAAAGTGGAAAACCTGGCCGTAGCAGCCAATCGCATCATCATTGCTGAAGTGCGCGAGGGGATCATTGTAATGCGGTTCATTCTCTACAGGAGTGTATGCGTGGTCGAGTCGAGGATACAGCGGACATCTTTGACCAGATCAGACCAAATCCAGAATATAATAGCTCGGAGAATGAGAGCATTTCGCTGCAGTTAAAGGAGTATGCAAAGTGTCCAAAAGAGCACAATAAGATCAGTCAGAGACGCAGGATGGGAAATGATTGAAATGTATTCTCTCTTTCCCATTCTTCTCCTGCGAAATCAATAAATATCACGGAGAAAATACCCCTCTCCTCTCGTTTTACTCTGTCATCGGCTCGTTTTTCACATGTCCTACCAAGCACGCAACGGAGGAGGCGGAGGAGGAGGCGGTGGGGCGGAAGGGTTTTCCTCCTCTCAGAACAGCAACTCAAGCAGCAGCTATCTGGCCGCCAACGCCGTCGCCAACACGGAATCCGTCGCCCACAACAAATCACGCACCATGCTGCGATCTTCGCTCGATGTTGAGCTGACGTTCCCGGCATTCCGGCTTCCCGGCGTGTACGATCGGCGGTTCGAGGCCAACTTCTTGTTCGCGAATGCCGACACGGACAACCCACGCCACTTTCACCGTGCTTTCCACCACCACACTGGGTTCCCACCCAACCGAAAGTACTCGCTGATTGGCACTGCGGCGTCGCCCCCCGGATTTGCTCCTGAGCGCGCTGGGTCGTTTTCGGTTGCTGATTCGCCGGGACAACTGGGAAACACGCTCACTCCCACTACGCCTGGACCTGGTGCGTTCCCGCTGTTTCGGGATGAAGAGGGCGAACCAATAATCGAAATGCCTCGATCCATGACCGACGGCGAGGCCGACATGACCTTGGGCCTTGGTGCCCAGCGCGAAAAGTCATATCCTCCTCTTTCGGCGTCACCGTCTGCACTCGCCAAACCCAAACGGGTTGGGGCCAACATGCAGCTGATTCCCATGGGCGCCATTGACACTCGCAGTTCCCAGCCAGACGGACACGATAACACGTATTGATTTCACATTTTATCACCAGTGAGAGATTGACTGATTCAATTTCCCAAATGCAGAGATTCCTATTCGCTTGTTCGCCGGATCATCTTTGGCAATGCGCGGCGCATGGTACTTTTCTTCTCCGTTCAAGGAACCGTCACAGATCACTCAATCACGTACATTTAGAATGTCTCCCGCTTGGAACGCAAAGACATTAACTTTTCCTCCATTGTTGATATCGACGACGAAGCGTTCGAGAGTTACGTGACAGATGATCTTGCCGGTCGGCTGGGCGAGGGCAACTTTTTCCGACTGTTTATGTTGATTGTGATCATTCTAAACTCGATTACCATTGGTATCCAGACCGACAGCACCATGGTATTCATCAATAATTTTTTTTTTTTTTTTTCGCTGGAGCTGAAATATATACTCACCTATTGATCATCCTATTAGCGCTATCTATACAGCCCAATCTTTTCACACATTGACAACATTTTCCTGTCCATCTTCATTGTTGAGATCCTGTTCAAGTGGTACTATGCGTTTGGAGCGTTTTGGAAATCGGCGTGGAACTGGCTCGATGTGGCACTTGTGATTATTGCCCTCATGGGCTCATGTGCGTTTCTTTTTTCCCTTGCCTTTCACTTGAATGTAGAATATCCTGACACGTACGGGATCAACAGTGGTGACTTTTGGCCAATCCAGTCGCATCCTCAAAATGCTGCGAATGATTCGCGCATTCCGGTCTCTGCGCACGATTTCTTCGCTGTCTGGAATCTACACGGTCCTCCAAGTTGTCATTCGAAGTATTCCTGGTTCATAGCTCCTTTTTTTTATAGGTTATTGATGCCGCGATGGATCTCACCATTTGCTGCCTCCAGATATGCTCAACATTACGCTCTTGCTGCTGATCTTGATGTTTATCTTTGCCGTGGTTGGCGTGACGCTCTTCAGTACCACTTTTCCCTCGCAGTTTGCGGATTTGGGCACAGGTACTTTAACTACCATTCAATTTTTAAATGGGCAAAACTGACCGTTACTCTCTCTACAGCCTTCTTTTTCTTGTTTATTCTCGTGTGTGGCGATGGATGGGTCGGGATCTTCAACCAAATGGAGGTACGTGCGACCTCTTCTTTGATATTGCTTACTCGGCTCACTTATTTGTTGGCACTGTACGTAGGCAGCAGGTCAGTTTACAGCTGGAGCAATCTACTGTGTGCTCTTCATTACCATTGGCCAATTCGTCTTTTCCAACTTGGTAGTCGCCGTTGTTGTCAACAACTTGGTATGGACTTTTCAATCTTTCATTGTTGACCATCCCCAGATCTTGACTTGACCATGTAAAAACAATAGGAGGAAACGTACGACAACATCAAGAAGCAAATGAAGGCCAAGTTCCGCAAACTCCGGTCCCGGGCCACTAATGCGGGTGCCAAAAGCGAGTCACTTCGGGCCCTGGCGTCGGTTCCCGATAGTGAAGAGGCCGTGTACTTGAACCAGATCCCGTTCGAACTCCCGCAATTTGATCGCATCACCGAAACCCGGCTTGAGAACTACTACCTGCTGCTCATGATCATTGAAGACAATCTCAAGGAGTACGTTCAGATCAAGGAGCAGTTGAACGAGGTATGTCCACTCTTTCCGATTTTTTTTTTTTTTTTTTTTCACCGTGACACTCACCAGTGCTGGGTTAGATTCTCGGCGAGCTCAAGGAAATCAACAAGAACGTGCAACACGACGATGGCCAAGAAGACGCGTTGGACAATGACGACGACGACTTTGTCGAGGAGCTGGACACGGGCGATGCGCTCACGCGGCTCATCAACATGCAGACCCCAAGGCGCTGATTTTTCTAACTTTACACTATGCTATATTCATATTTTACTTGTTACCCCCGCGCCCTTGCCCCTGTCCAATCAGCTCAAAGCACATACGACGCCGGAAATCGACTTGCATGCTGTGATCAAAGGCGGCCGACGTCACTGGAAGCCGCGCGAGCGCGCAAACCGCAAACGCGACCGCAAACACGCCGCATGCCGCGCCGTCGTTCTGCCGAGGACACTTTTCGAGTGCGGCCAAGTTAACGTGGATCGATACGGCATCTGTGGCGGCGCCGTATTTGACAACGTCGGCGCGTTCGGCACGCACCCAGTCGCTCAGAACTGCGGTCACTTTGCGAGCGCGCTCCACAGACGGTAGCGAATCGTACACAGTGACCGTCGCCCCTACGGTACTATCTTGAGAGTTGCCCGTATCCACGACTGCGAGTCCCCAGTGCCGGTTATTAAAGTTGACCGGCACAACAAACCGCGTGTACTCGGTCGCGCGGCGCGGCAACCACCGGCGCACGCGCTCGTACCCGCCGGCCAGCAGCTGCGAGTAAAAAAACGTTGAAAACACCCGCACTTGGTCCGTGTCAGTTCCCAGCCGCTCTTGCGCCAGCGACAAATACCCGTTGATGTGCTCGTCGTTGAGCCAGTCGCCCAAAACTAGCGTGCGGGTATCGGAAACGCGGATCATGTGCTTGTCATGCACCAAGTGGAGGGGCGTGTCGCGCGGGATTTTGGCGACGAGGCGCAGGAACTGGGTCAGGGACGCATCTTGCGCGGGAGATAGGGCGAATGGGGTCGGGAATTGGGCGGGTACGGGGCCCGATGCAAGCCATGGATTTGGCGGGGCTGGAGTGAGGTCGTTGTCGTCCGAGTCCGAGTCCAGCAGGTCAATCACCTCCGGCGCGGGCTTGGTGATGGGTTTTGGGAACGGTTTGCCACGCGTGGGTCCTGCCGCCACAGCGGTTGCTGGTGCGGAGGGCAAGCTGGCAGCAACCGAGCGCAGATCAAACACTGAGGACGAGGACGACGACGCGGCGCGGCCACGCACGAGCTCGTCTTCGCTGCTACTGTCCACAAAATCGGGCTTCTTTACTCGATTCGGCTCCACACCACCACGACGACCAGGAGGAGCAAGAGGAGGAGGCGACGATGTGCGTTGCTGCAGTCGGCGCGAAGGATTCCGTTTTTTGGGCGACTGCTTCTTTTTTTTTAGGTCCAGCGCCTGCGCCAATGGGCTTTTCTTTATCGCGGCGGCAGTTGGTTGCTGTTGCCAGCCGCTCCATGTTGGTGCCAGCTCGTCCGAGACGCTCCCGCTGTCATCGGACATGGCAATACGCGGTTTGTTGCTGCCAATTGCTATTGGCCCCGATGGAGCACCAAAAGGATATCCGTGCGAAAACCAAGTATTCAAATCAACGACCACCGGCCGGAATTTCAAGCGCTCAAGCAGAATAACGCGTCGGAGAACTGGTTTTTTAGTTGGTTTTTGTGTCAGCGAATTCTTTTGCTCGTGAAAGGACGACAAAGGAACATTTAGGACGCGTACAATTGGGTCGACGGCACTCGCGGCTGAGCTTGAATTTGGGCAGCAGTGGTGGCATCCCACGGCAAAGTCAGCAACAACAAGTGTGGATTTTGAAGAGAACATCTATTGATTCAAGCACGACCAGGGGTCCCGATCCTTACACCTGCGTCGCTGCCGTGCTGGTTGCTGCCCGATCGCAACGGCCGGGGAGCCAATGAGACGCGCCGGTGACTGGTTGCCATGGATCCTGACGCGATTCCACCGGACGAGGATGCAGCTGCAGCTGCAGCAGCAGAAACCCCGCCGGTCGACCCCGCCTGAGCGAAATCGACCACTCGCACTGACGGCGGCACGGTTGCAGCTGCTGATACCGCCAAAGACGATGCCACGACATTACCGCCTCCCATCATGGGGTCCTTGAACCGCAGCCGTTGTTTCTCGCGCTCGTCGCGAATAAACTGGTCGGCCTTCTCCACCACCTGGGTCATGTCAAGCACGCGGTCCATGATGGCTGCCAGTTTCTCGTGAAACGCGCCGCCGTCGCCCAGAAGCGGCTGGCCGGGACCTCCCGGTGCGTTTCCCGCACCGGTGCCGGACTGCGCGGGCGAAGGGCCGGCGCCTGTCGTGGACGCCTGGATCGCCGACACGCCGGACCCGTTGACGCGGGTTTGCGAGATGCGGTAGATGTTGTTGATGGCGAGCTTAGTTTCGGACAAGATCCGCATCTATTTTTCATGGGGCATTAAGTCCTTGGCCGCCCGTGCGCTCATAAATGTTGAAGGAACGAACCCGCGCTTTCCCCGAGCTCAGTGTCTGTGCGACCATAGCCTCGACCCGCGCGCTCTCGGCTTTTCCGCGGTCCAGCCGCTTCTGCAATGCGCCGAGTTGCGAGTTGTACACGAGGATGCGGTTGTTTTTCAGTTTGAGCAAGTCGTTGAGCCGGTTGGACTCGCGCTCAATCTCGTCCAGCCGCGACTGCAACGTCCCTTGCAAGTCATGGTTGGTCTCGGCCAGCGTCGTGTGCCGCTGAACGACATCGTTGATATGCGGATCCTGCACGTCAAGGTAGTCGATGGGTAAAGAGGCAATCACGGCCAAGAGGTACCGCTCAAAGGGTAGGTGTTGTTCTATTGTACATCTCTCTTTGTTAAATAGTGGTGCTCATAGGAGCGAAATGAAAATGAATACGATACCAATCGCGCGCTTGATGCGGCCCGACTTGCTTGCCTCTTGCCGGAGCTGATCGTGGAGCCCTACCAGCTCGAGTTCCTGTTATAAAAATACACAGTTAACATAAAAGGATCCCGCCACACCTGATCTCAATGAAAAATGAAAGTGAATACCTTGAGCTCCCGCATCTTCCTCTCCGTCAACGCCTTGGCCAACGCCCTCTGTCGTTTAGCGTCATTGTCGCGCAAAAATTTCTCCAGTTTCTGCACATTTTCGCGCAGCGCCCGCTGTTTCGACCGCAACTCGTCGTGTTTTTCCGCACACTCGTCCATGCGTTTCTTGAACTCGAGCCGTTTGCGTTCCAGCTGCGCTTGCACGTCCTTGAGCTCCTTGCGGCGCCGCAGCAGCAGCGTCGATTGCAAGTCCTTGGTGACTTCCATGCGCGCCAATTTCCGCATCCCTGGCGTCGTCCCATTTTGCTGCTGCTGTTGGGGTCCGGTTTGGAGGACCAGTGCATCGGCTTCGAATGCGGCCGCGAGTTTGGATGGCTCAAAGCTATATTACATTTCATTTTCCCATCTATTTATATGAGGACGGATGTGCAGATCTCCTCTCAAAATGAGAGGGGCGGACCATACATTTTTCCACCATGCTGGGTCAAGAACACGTCGTCGAGGTCGTCCGCATCTGGAGGTGCTGGAAACTCGTCGCGTCGGGAGGTGGGGATCACTGATTGCATTGTTAAATTTAAGTTCAAGTTTGGGAAATGAGAACTAATTAATTGGCAAAAGCTTTTTTTTGTTTATTGTGAAATTTTGGTCGCCAAAAAAAAAACGAAAGAAAAGAAAAAGCTGGGACAGAGAGAAGGAAAAGCAGTAGAGAATAGACATAAATGAAGGGGAAGTGGGCTAAAAAAAAGAGGGTGAGGGTGCAATAAAAAAAAGGATAAGGGGCTACAGGTGGGATAAGAGCAAGGGAGGAAGGACACGATACACCCTCGGGTCAGTGAGAAGCCAAAGAAAGAATAAAAATATTAAAAAAAATTCATCAAAACATGGGGAGCCTCTTAGGTTTACAGGTCCGCATCGTCGTCATCGGGGAGCGCCATGAGGGCGGCCGCGTTCATCTCGGCAGTGTACTCGGCCATCAGGTTGGGGTCGACGGCCGTCTCCGGGGGTGCGAGCGCGGGCGCGGCGACAAACTCGAGGTTGTTGTTGCTGATATTTTTTTTTTACGGTTAGTTTGTCGCAACATACAAAAGATCAAAATAAAAGGACGTACCCAACAAGCTTGCGAGCAAGCCAGAGGAAGGGCTTCTCAAAGTTGTAGTTGGACTTGGCCGAAATGTCGTAGTACTGGAGGTTCTTCTTGCGGTGGAACGTGATGGCCTTGGCCTTCACCTTGCGCTCCTTGATGTCGACCTTGTTGCCGCACAGCACGATCGGGATGCCCTCGCACACGCGGACCAAGTCACGGTGCCAGTTGGGCACGTTCTTGTAGGTGATGCGCGACGTGACGTCGAACATGATGATGGCGCACTGGCCCTGGATGCTATTTTGATTTTTCATTTTTGTGAGTATGACGTGGAGTGAGATCAGTGAGATAAAAAAAAAATAACGCATACTAGTAACCGTCACGCAGACCGCCAAACTTCTCCTGGCCGGCCGTGTCCCAGGTGTTGAAGCAGATCACACCGTAGTTGGTGGTGAACGTGAGGGGGTGCACCTCCACGCCAATGGTGGCCACGTACTTCTTCTCAAACTCGCCCGACAAGTGACGCTTGACGAAGGTGGTCTTGCCGGTACCGCCGTCACCGACTACGATTTTTAATGACGCAGAGTCGAATAGAGTCGATGCGAGGGGCGAACGAGATCGGGCCATTCGAGAGTGTCGTCAACAATCGAACGAACGAGCCAACGAGCACAGACGCAACCAACCATCGTAAAAAGGTGTCATATGCGCACGCAGACACAAGCGAGCGTACGCAGTCAAAGCAAACGTAGAAGAAAAATAAAGAGGAGCACAACAATCAACAAAACAAAGCGGGATAAACAAGGTCAAATAACCAAGAGTGAGAAACCCTGGGTGACATATTTAAAGTAAAAAGACAAAAAGCGCACCGAGGACGAGCTTAAAGGAGGGAACTTCAGCGGCCATGTTGGTTGTTGGATAATATTAAAAAAATTCGATCAACGTGAACCAAAGAAAAGCTGTGGGCGATTCCATGTTCAACCGCCTTCCCAAAAACTCCTAAATCACGTTTAATGTTGCGTTGAAGCATTTTTTTAGGCATTTGAATTTCATGAACTGGAGTCCATGAAATGCATTGCACGCCAACCAAAAGCCTCGCCCGCGTCGCTCTTTCAGTTCTTGTTGTTGTCGTACCCTCAACAAAAAAATATAGTAAACGACACTATTACCCTCGTTCCCTTCTCTCACCTCGCGCTGGTCGCATTACATACAAGAAAACCATATTTACATAATGTCTCCCACGACGACGACTGGTCGCACCCCCTCGTTGATTCTGGCCATGGTTCTGGCGCTGGCGCTGCTGGGCGTCATGGCCCCTCTGTCGCCTTCGTCGTCGTCCCTGTTGTCGGGTGGCACCATGCTGATGGCAGCGAATGCGCAGCCCCTCATCCATGCCGCCGCTCCTCGCCTGACCAAGCGCGCGGATGGCGATGTGACGATCTTGGACCCCATTTTTGGCAATAACGACGATAACAACCCCGCCGATGCGTCGTCGTCCTCGTCGTCCACTCCGACAACCACTCGCAAGAGTGGCACCTCCACCTCCACCACCACCAAGGGAACGCCGACCCCGACCAGTGATTCCTCCACCTCATCGCGCACGTCAACGAGCACTACCACCAGCTCATCGTCGACGACGACCACGACGACGACGCACATTTCGACTCCGACCCCGACATCCACGTCGGCTCACTCGCAGACCCGCGCCGTCACTCCCGCCGGACCTCCTCAGCCGACGGGCAAGCTGTCGTCGAGCAGCGACGGGTCCGGTGGCAGCAAGGGCAACACGTCGGGCGCGACGATCTTGCTGTCGGCGGGAATTGCCGGCGTGGCGTTTGTGGGGATGGTGGTTGGGGTGTGGATTTTCCGGCGCGGGATGACGCGGCCGACGCAAAAGTTCCAGCACAAGTGGGATCCTAACGCGCAGCCGGCCATGTACATGCAGCGCGACGCGCAGCAGGACAAGAACTTTGCGCACGAGCTGCGTGGGGTTGGGAACGGCGGCTATTGATCTCTTTTCCCACGTGAGGCTGACGCCATTTCGATCGATCTCAATTTTAATTAATCAGCTGTCAATTCTTCACTCCCTCCACTCTCTTTGCCGGCCAACAGCAACCATACGCCAAGTCAACAGCACTCTTGGCCACTATGTACGGAGGAGGCTACTCGCACTTGACTGGTCCGAACTTGTCCGGCGCACCAGGCCCGGCCCCACCAAATTTGGCAATGGCCACACCAACACCACAAACGGCAGCACCCCGATTCGACGCCGTGACGCTCCCGCTGGACGTGCGCGACGTAAAGTTCGCGACCGACGTGTCGTCGAGCTTGCAGTGCCCGATCTGCCTGGGCGTGTGCACCGACCCGGTTATCACCCATGCCTGCCACCACAGCTACTGCGCCAGCTGCATCGCGCAGTCGCTCGAGATAGACCCCTACTGCCCGCTGTGTCGCCGGCGCGTAGTCCCCGGTGACTTGCACCCGAACCTGGCCCTAGCGTCGCTCATCTCGGAATTACCGGCGCTGTGCCCGTACCGCGCGCTCGGGTGCCCCGCAATTGTGCGCCTGGACGTGCTCGAGGGCCACGTGCGGAACTGCGGGTTTGCACCCGCCAAGTGCTCGATGGCGCCGTTTGGGTGTGCGTTTGTTGGCGGCGCGGCCGACGTAGCGCAGCACGAGGCGGCCGACTGCGTGTTTGCCAAGCTAAGGGCGTATTTGGACGCAACTGAACAGCGGATCGCGGCTCTGGAAGCGACCGTTGCGCTCCAGGCTACCGAAATCACTCGGCTTGACTGTGCTATCGCGGCGGCTGCTATCACTCGCACTGTTCCTGCTACAGAGGCGCGATCGGATGGCGCTGCTAGTCCCACGTCTGTCCTGGATGCTCCTGCTCCTACAACTGGGCCGCCTGTCGAGGTATTTTTTTTCGGGATTTTTGTTTTGTTTTGACAGCTACCTCACTATTTTCAATCAACTAGACATTCCCGCACGGCGATATCCAATGTAGGCGCACGATCCGCGAGCACAACTGCGGAATCACGTCGCTGGCGTACCACGAAGGCACCATCTTTTCCGGCGGGCACGACGGCTCCATCAAGGTATGTTGTTGTTGTTGTGTTCCACTGAAAAGTAACGGTTGCTGATATGAAAAAAACGAAAAGATCTTCAACGCGGAAACAGGCGTCCTGCAACGCACGCTGGCCGAGCACCGGGAAACCGTGTGGTCACTGGCGGTCGACCCGCACACCCCACGGCTCTTTTCGGCCTCCAAGGACGCCACCATCAAAGTGTGGGATCTGCGCCGACAGCGCACCGGGTCGTCCGTGTCCAGTCGCAGCGGCGCCACCGACGGTCAGACGTTTTCCCCAGCAGCACCACCAGCAGCAACAACGGGCATGGCGGCGGCAGCGACGCTGACGGCGCACGAGGGCAAGATCTACGCGCTGGCGCTCAACGCGGGTGCCAGCCGGCTGTACTCGGGTTCCGGCGACTGCACGGTCCGGGTGTGGGACATTTCGGCGTCCGTGGGCCAAGTCACGGGCGACGCAATGTCCACGCCACTCCAGTCGTTCACGGGCCACACGCAAGGTGTCAATTCACTTGCCCTATCATCATCGTCAAGCACCACCGATGCGATGGTGGCCACCACCATGTGGACCGCCAGCAACGACAAGTCGGTCAAGCAGTGGGACACGGCCACGGCCACGTGCACGCGCACCTGGGCGTTACCGGCCGAGGTGCTGGACGTGGCGATCGACGACGACCCGTCCACTGGGTCGGGTCTGCTGTTTGCGTCCACGTACGACGCCACCATTGCCGTGTTTGATCCGCGGGTCGCAGCGGCTACGGGGCCTGTGACTACACTCACGGGACATAACTGGGAGGTCTGGCAACTTAAAGTCACGGACGGGGTGCTGTTTTCGGGGTCGTTTGATCACACGATCCGGCGGTGGGACCCGCGCACGTTCGAGTGCACGGCGACGCTGCGTGGACACCGCGGGTTCGTGCATGCCATGGCGGTTGGGAATCGGAGCCTTATTACGGGATGTGCGGATCGGACTGTCAAGATTTGGAGTTGATATTGTGAATGTATACTTTTTATTTATTGCTACATGCGGAAACGAAGCTCATTCCGCTTCGGATAATATCCATAACCACTATCACCGATGGGAAACAGGAATACCCCAAGTGACCGTGACATCGTGATACCAAGGGCACGATCGAATTGTTCCATGTCCATCCAACTCAAGTCGATGGGTAGTCCTGTGGCTAAATGCGCCTGCACCCACCACTCTCGCGTAACCAAGTCGTGGCCGCCCAAGATCACGGCCCATTTTCCAGCATGTTTCAATATTTTCGCAATGTTATAGTCGTGGAATACGCATTCCCAGTACGTCGTCAAGAAGGACGTGAGTTGGAAGTCATTCAAGCTCATAGAGGGGTCGATATCATTAATGGAAGCGGCAAAGTCAAGAGTGAATGGCAAAATATGATCGTATCACTCCCATTCCAGACAAAAGAGAGGAGCAAGGGACGGCGGATCGTATTGATCGCGCAACCACTGCTGGAGTTCCGGTCATTTTGCTGAATCGCATGACGGCATATTCGGTTCCATCGCTCGAGGTCCAGTGGCCGTTGTAGTTCATCGAGTTGCAAATGCGTGTGGCACCATTCAATCGCGTCCATGCTGTCAGTGTCCATCAAAGACAAGTCCCATATGCGGGGCTTGTCTTGGAATGGGATTCTAAAACTGCAAATTGTGAACACGCTGCGGCTTCTTTCGCCAGAGAACTTCCTCAATCAACCTTCACTACCGTGCCGCGGGAGCGCATCACCAGATCCAGCATCTCTACACACCCTGTTCTCATAAACTTCATGGCATCGCTTTCACTCAGGGTCAAGGTGCGGCCAAGGAAAACGCATTTCTGGATCCACCAGCGCATCAGAGAGAAATCGCAATCTGCCAATTGTGGCCCAGTTAGGTAATGGTCGCTTGGAGTCCAGTTACACGAAAAGCCAAACGCGACCGAATCATCCTTATCATACAGCGATCCAGACCAGTGGGACCTGTGACGTCCGCGCTCGGGAGGTAGTACAAACCGCGACGGGTTGTTCAAATATATGCTTATCAATACAATTGACTCGCGACAGTGAACCAAAGACAAGTTCCTGTCGCGAGTTCCCAATACATTAAATACGTGACGTCTGGATCGTCACAGGACCGCTGTCACAGCCACTCGGCAACTTCTGCATTCTTGCCTCATTACATGTACCAGAGAGAATCGGGTGATCCAAACGTGTGCTCTGGCGTCCAAGCTTCTCGGAACCGGTCCCACCACCATTTGACCATGGTAATGCACCCGCTCGCCTGTGACGCGTCCGTGATCGTTGCAAAGCTGGCCGGATCTGGGAGCACAGAGCGGTCAGCTACAGACACCCACCACCAGTCAAGCACTTTAACCAGTCCGCGTCGTGTGGCCCGGCACAAGAAATCAGTCATGTCCAGCTCGTCGATCGAGATGGTGCTAGCCCACTCCAGGAACAGAGACATGTCGCCATTCGCTTTTGTCGACGCCATGGCCACGTTTTGGTCGAGCTCAAGCAAATGACCATGCGCGAGGCCCCACCGAACCATATCCAGGTGCCCATTGGTAGCTGCATGCAGCCATGACCCTTGATCCCACGAAAGCGGGAACTGGGCCGTCTCACAGACCCAACAAACCATTTCAAAACATTTAAGTGGCCGTGCCCAACCGCTTCGTCAATGAAGAGCCCTCTCGGTGATACGTGCGCACAAACCACACGGCTCGGCCGAGCGTGTTAGGTCCCACCAATTGCCAGAGCATTTCGAGAACCGGTAATGCGCCCATGCCCGCCGCTATTGTCAGGGTCTCTTTGAGGTGAGTGTAGAGGACATGCGACGGGTAATGCGGCAGCAGATATGCGAGGCCATGTTTGACTGCAAGCGAGGGTTTGTGTTCGAGAAACCCGCGCGAGAGGGCTGCGGCAAGGACCGTCGGGGCCCGAGCGCTGGGAGGCACGTTGAGTACTATCAGTGCGTCTTCGGGCGAACGCGTGGAGCTCGCCGCGCGTTCGAGAATCAAATACGCGACGTGGTCAATCATTTTTCACAAAAAGTTTCTGCAAAAATCAAAAAATCACACAACTGATCAAAGGAAAAGGGAAATGGCTCCACCCCCGCCCGTCCCCAACCGCGCCGTCCCGACCCTAATGGGAGGAGGCGGCCGTGCAGCTGCTGCTTCTGCCCCGAATCCATGGAGCGGAGCACTTGCGCTTCAATCCGACGACGGCCCACCCGCCGAATCAGCGGCCGAAGCAGCGATCCGGTACCGCGAAAAGGAGCTAGAGCGGCGTGAACAGACGCTCGCTAATCGCGAGAATGCGCTCAAGGACCGCGAGGAGAAAGTGGATCGGGTCCTGGAACGGCAAATGAACTGGCCGCCGTTCCGGCCGATCCTGTACCACTCGATTGAAAAGGAGATTCCGCCGCGGGGCCAGGGCATGGGTGTGTATTTTTTTCCTCCCGTTTTCGTTTTGTGTCGGTCGTGTGTCGTGATTGAAGAGTTGGATCCAACTTACCTTTTTACAAAAAAAAAATAGTTCGGCGTATGTACTCGTTGTGGATGTTTGCGGTGTGGACGTACGTGTTCAATTGCGTGGCCTGTTTTACGCTGCTGGTCACGAAGAACGCGGCCGGTGGAGGCATGTTTGGCATGTCGCTCCTGATTGCTGCCGTGGCAGTGCCCGTGTCGTGGTCGTTCTGGTACCGGCAGCTGTATAATGGCACCCGCGACGACAAGTCGATCCGTTTCTTTTTGTTTTTCATCAAGTTCGTCCGTTTTCAATTGCCATGTCATCCTTTGGATCCTAACACATCTCTCACTTCACCTCAAAATTAAAAGCTTTGCATTCCATCTCGGAGCATCCGGCGCATTGCTAGTAGGCATCCCGGGCTGGGGCGGTGCGGGCGTGATCGTGACCCTCGAGCAGTTCAGCGTGAACCTGATCTCGGCCATCTTTTGTGTGATTGCGTCCGCGTCGCTCGGGATCCAGTTGGTGCTGGGGATCTGGGGCTTGAAGGACGTGACCATGTACTACCGCAGCATGGGCATGTCGCTGGACCGCGCCAAGCAAGAGGCCGCGGTCGGGGTCGCGCAGTCGTCGGTCGGGCAGTCGCTGCTCAAGGAGGGGGCCAAGCAGGCGATAGCTGCCAAGACCGGGCAGGCCGTCTAGTTTCTTCGTTTCTCTTCTTAGTTGCTGTGTCGTCTTTGAATAAATATGTATTCACTCGACCATGCGCGTGGGATCCGCACTTGCCATCCACACGGTCGCCACGGGAACCATTCCGAGCTCCGCCAACGTGCGGTGCGCGTCGCGGTGTCCGTGCACTAATACCGCCCCCGACGTGCCGGGGGGTCCGCCCACCCACATTTCCGTCAACTCCTGCACCAGTAATCCCTTGGTCTGGTCGCGGACCCACGCAAACACTTGGGCCACGGTCGCGTCGGTCGCGAACGCGTGCACGGCCTCGCCCGGGTCGCGTTGCGGGAACATGGTGGACCCGGACCGCCGCTGGGTGGCGACGGTGCCGCGGGTCAGCCACGCCAGCCCGTGGAACGTGATTTGGGTCCCCGTCACATGCACGTTAGCGAGCGTGCGCAAGTGTGCGGGCAGTTGCATGGCCTCGGAATCCGAGGTCGATGGGTCCGGCTGATCGCCGCCCGCACCGATCATGAGCCGACGCGCCATGTCCGGCGACCCAGTGGACGACGCCCCGGGGGATACGTCCAGTGTGACGCGCCCCGCCGCGCGCTGCCGTTTGGTCGCGCGTTCGCGGTGATCCTCCATGATCTGGATGCGCGCGCGCTCCAAGTTGACCTCGCGCTCGCGTTTCGCGCGCTCGGTCTCGGCCATTTCCTTTCTACGGACCCGCCGCTCGTTCTCCAGCGACACCCGGTCGCGCTCGGCCTGCTGCAGCGCTCCCACGGGCGCTTGCACGACTTTGGGCTCCCACACCAGGGTCTCCGAGTCGCGGACCCCGAGCGCCAGCAATGGCGTCCCCGCGTCGTCGGCGGTCGGGCCGGGGAGCGGCCGCCGCGGGTGCGTCCGCACCAGCGTGCCGCCACCGTACGACCGGCCGAGCGACGACAGCCACAGGTACACGCTGATGAGCGGCTCTAGCGGGGAGATGGGACGCGCAGCGGCTTGGCCGTTCGGCAAGTACCCGCGCACTTGCAGGCGGATGGATCGGGCCATGGGCCGCGATGACGACGAGGTGGGGGAAGGACGCAGGGTCAAAGTGGGTCGCAGAACCAGCGTGGCGGATGGCAGCAGGGTCGCCAGCTTTTCGGTCGGGTCGAGAGTCCGTCCAGTGTCGCGCACAAACAGCGACTGCGCGTTGTGCAAACCTGTCGCCAGACGCACCCAGCGCAGGACGCTTGCGGGTGTGGCGGCCGACGGGAACGACTGCGTCAGGACCAGGTGCCGCTCCGGGACCACAATACTGAGACTGACGAGCCGGTGGGTCGGCGGCGGTGGGGGCTACTTTTAAAAGTCAATTTCGTAGGGTGACAATGCAAGGTAGGTCATAGGGTGGTACCAGGCCAAAGGTGTCCATCCACAGCTCGTCCTCGGGCGCAAGCATCATCGACTCGCCTCCACTGGCAGCGTCACTATTACCAGTGTGAGCCTCAAACATGCAATTGGCGACCTCTCCGGGTGGAAACACGGTGCCAAGGGCCGTCGAGCCCGGGTGCGAGGCCAGGTCGATGCGTACTGGCGTCGGCACCGCGTGCATGATCAGGGAACCCGCAGGCAACCGGAGCTCGGTCTGCAGCCATTGAAACACGGCGGTGAGGGGCTCGGACGGCTGGAACGCGCGCATCAATGCGCCTGCGAGGCCATTGGCGCGCACGCGTACTTGGATGGACATGCTGCGGTCAAGACACTTTGATTTTTTTGTCGAAATTGAAAGGGAACTTTTCTTATTCCTGGTGCTGCCCCTGCAGCTCCTGCTGCTGCTGGAGGACCTCGCGACGCTGTGTATCAAGGGTCAGTTATCGAATACCAAGAAATGACTCAGAACTAAAGGTGTAGTACCTCGCGATTCCGCTTGGCAATGACCCGCATCGTGGCCTTGCGCTCGAATTCCGACATTTCAGCCCAGTTGGCAATGCGCGACACGGTGCCGTCGGTGTTGATGACCATTGGGCCTTTCAATACGATGGCAAGTGAGTATGCATGCCTAAAGAAAAATCGAAATGGAATTAGGTACCAAGGTGGTCGAGCTGGACCGCTGCGCCACCCACCTCAATGTTTACAGGTGCGCTCGGTTGAGTGGCCGTGTCCTGCCACGGAAGTGCCAATGGCTGCTGTGGTTGCTGCTCCTCCTTTCCGGTTTGGGCGCTGGCAGCGCCGTTGTCTGCGGATCCAGTGGTACCGCTGCTGCTCATGCGGGCGATGGTGGTTGCCAAGTGCGTTCGATAAACCAAAGGTGAAAAAAATGGACTCAATCGCAGGGTACGTGCGATGATGGACATGAATGATATTTACACACTTCGAGAGAAAAGCCTCAAAGATCACCTCCGAGCTGCGACTCGCCGGTCAAATCTCCCAGACCTTGCTTCTTGGTATCGCTCTCGACGCGGCTCCAGCGGGTGCTTTCGCTCGGGATCGGGAACTGCGCGGCCTTGTCGCCGCTCCCTTCCACCATTTCGACGTCGAGCTGCGACTTGACCAAGTCGCGCGACACCCCGCGCAGCCACCACGTCTGCTCGACCTTCCAAGTGGGCGAGAGGGTCTGCGACAGCGTCAGCCGGCGCGACTCGTTATCGTACGTCCACGACCCGGTACCGCCGGCCTCGGGACACGGGGAACGGAAGCACGACACCTGCGACGTGATCCGGAACGTGTGGTCGTCGTGCATCTCGATCGCGCGGCCGTCAGAGCCGAGCTGGTACCGCGCCGGTAACTTGAACGGGGGGACTTCGGGTTTGGGACTGTTGCTAGCCTTTTTCGCGCTTGGTGAGGATTTCTTGGGCGACGCGGATGCGTCCACGGGAGCGGCGAATCCGAGCATGACGGTGATAGATGCGAGAATAATGAAGAGGAGGAATGCGACGGGCCGGGAAATGAGGAGCATCTTTGGTGGTATTTTATACGTTTCTGGTTTCTGGCTTTGTGTCTCGCCTGGTCGTTGTGCTGAGGTCTTCTGTTTCCGTTTTCTTTAAAGGGTCTCAGAAAGAGAAGTACAGCGAAAAAGGACACTTCTGCTGACGTGTCGTACATGAACACGAAAAAAAAAAATAGTCCAACTAAAGGCCAGCGTGTCTCGGGCCACGTACATGCTCTGCGGCTGCCACCGCGATCGGAGGCGACATCCTCCGCGAGCTAGACACCACCTTTTTGGTCTCTGTGGGAACAGTGCTGATCGGCACCACTTTGCCGCCATCTTCTTCGCTTCCACGCACGGCCCGCCACGGCACCGACGCCGGCAATCCCTTGGCGCACCATGCCGAGTGCAGCCGCTGCACCTGCTCCAGTGTTGCCGCCGTTAACACGCCGTCCTGATCGCCCTCGTCAACGCAAACGTCCACGGAGCGAATATCCGAGGTCCTTGGCACCAGCTTGGCCAATCCGGCCCACACGCCCGGCTCGACCCGGTCATGGGCATTGAGCACCACCGACGATCCCCTTTTTGCACCGTCGGACACTTGTTTTGGACACGACTGCACCATCAGCACGTCGCCGCAGACCGACACGTGTCGCAGCGTGGGGATCCGCGTCAGGGCCAGCAGCGTCGACGCGTGTACCAAGAGGGGAGCAATGCTGGTCGTTGGCATTGGATCGCCCAGTGTTAGGCGCTCGAGGTTGGGGAGTGCGTGGTCAATGAGCAGCAGAGACGCGTCGGATGATGGGCCAGAATCGCCTCCTCGGACCGTGGTTCTTGCAGTTGTCGCCATCCCCCTGTGGTGGTGGTGCACCAGTGACTTGCTTCCCAGGATGTGCAACCGCGTGAGGGATGTGAGGTGCGGCCAGATGGTGTCGTCCTTGGGCGGACACGAGAGCTGGAGGGCCGTCAGCTGCGAGAGCAGGCGGTCCGAGGCAAGTTCACGGATGCGATGGCCATCGACCGACAGAAACGTCAGGGCAGGAAGGTGGGCAGAGGGGAGCTGATGATGGTCAAGGTGCTGATGAGCGCTACCGTTGAGATGAGTGGCAGAAGCAGGTTGTCCGACAAACCCGCCCTCGGTCAGTCGCAGCATCGCCAGCGCGGGCATGCACGCAACGAGCGCCAGCTGGACGCCAATGTCGGCAGGAACCACCAGCGACTGGAGCGTGGGCAAGACAAACCGCGTGTCGGCACCGCCACCGCCGGCCAGACGGCACGGGCGCTCCAGTACCAGCCGCGACAGCCGGGGCAGTTTCCCGAGCAAGTGGATTTCGGCAAGCCCGCACCCGCGCAGCGACATGGCGGCGAGTTTGGGTAATCGTGCGTTTAGCGTCGAGCAGTCCACGTCCATGAGCGACCGCGGGTGACTCAGTGTGGCCGCATTGAGTCGCCAGAGTCCCCGAGCCGTTAATCGTGACAAGACGTTCACGGCCCACGGACCCGACAGCGTCAGCGACTGCAAAGTATCCGACGCGACCATCGGCGAGTCGAACCGGTCCCAAACATCCAAGTTACTCGCCGACTGGATCTCCACGTCGACGATACACGACATTGCCAGAGCCGCGCGCACCACGGCCTGTGCGATCCGTGGCGCGCGCAAGATCAGCCGCTGGCACCGACCGCCGAGCAGCGACGGCGGCAGCTGCGCCATGACGCACATGGCGCCGGCCGTCGGGTGCCGCGACGGACACACGGTGCCCCACGTCAACCCTACGGTAGTCAGTCGCGCCAAGTCCACGGTCGCCAGCGCCGCCATGTCCTCGGGGCACGGGAACGTCACGTGCAGCTTGCATAGCCGCGGGCACGTGGCCAGCGCCGCCGTCAGCAGCGCCGCCAGCGTTGGGGGCGGGATCGCGAGCGATACGTGCAGCCGCACCAGCGACGCTGACGCCGCGACCAGCAGCGAGGTCACCAGCGGCAGCGGATCGCCGTGCATCCCGCCCACCAGGCCCAAGTGGCGCACGTGGCGGCTTGGGATGGGTAACGGCAGCAGTGGGGGTGGCGGTGGAGGTGGGGACGGCGGGTGAATGAGGATCGTCGGCACCTTTGCCGATGTAGTCAAGGACGACTCGCGCGAGTGCTGCCGCTGCGCTGCTGTTCCCGCCAAAAACGCAAGCAGCGCGGCCTGCGATGGCATAGTCCGCCGCAGCGTTGTCAGATGCTGATCAGAGGCACTCGGATCCGGCAAGTGGATCTGGCGAGGCCGGTGCGCGAGCCGTCCGTCGGCACCCAGCGCCATGTGCTGGCTCATGATCCGGTCGTCATGCACGACGCTCGAGTGCAGTACAACGTGGTCGGCGATCGCGGCGGTGGCGACGGAAAACAGTGCGTGGCAAGTGCGGCCCATGGCTCCAAGGGAATCGTAGTCGACGCGCGTGGGTGGCGCGGTAAAGTCCGAAGTGTATGCGTCGGCGCCCATGCATCCGACGTGGCGCGCGATCAAGTCAAGGATATCATCGGGGAGGTATGTGAGATGGAGCCGGGGTTTTTGCTTTTGCTGCTTATGTTGTTGCTGTTGTGGTGCTACACGGTTGTGCAAGTGGGAACGCGCTGATTCATACAGAAATGTCAACATTTGGTTGGTGTACTGTTGAAGGTACAATGAAGGCAACGCACAGTGCGGCGGGGCGGAGGAGAGCATGGTGAGCTATTTTTGCTATCTTTTGGTTGATATGGGTTATGTTGATGGGTGGAACGTCCGGGCTCTGCCCGACATTCTGAGCGGAAGAGGATCGTCGAGAGAAAAAGAAAAAGAGTGTGTGGTCTTTTGGCCTTGCAGCTGATGTGAAATTCGCTCATGACAATTTGCTGGAGAAGAAAAAAAAAAACAATCTTTTCCCATCAGAAAAAGGGGTTCTGTTGCTGTCCCTGTTGCTGTTGCTGCTGTTGCTGGCCGTACGGCATACCCGTCTGCGCCGTGGGCACCTGTCCCATCATTCCAAACGGATTCGCCGCTGCAGCACCGCCGTACGCCGCAGGCCCTGTCATTTGCGCGCCAAAAGGAGCAGGCGCACCACCACCATACATGGGCATACCGCCGGTCATCTGCGGCGCAAACGGCGACCCTTGTGCCTGCCGCTGGGCCGTGATTTCCGCCAGCGTCAGCTTTGGTGCCTCGGTCGCACCCGTCCAGTTGAATGCGCCAGCATTGCCCGTTGCGCCGGCAGCGGTACCGGTGGAGGTGGTGGTGGTCGCGAACGGGTTCCGGTTCGGCGGGCCAATGTTGTCGAGGTCCACCATCGGCTTGGACGTGGCCGGCGGCGTAGATGACGGCCGCAATGGTCCACCGAACGGCGGCGTGAACGTCGACCCAGCAGCACTCCCACCGAACGGGTTGAACCCGGCGGGACCCGATGCCGCCGATCCGCCTGCTGGGCCGCCGCCGAACGGGTTTCCCGTGGCCATGGGCTGCATCATGCCGCCGCCGCCGCCGTACCCGGTGGACTGCATGCCCATCATGCCCGTGGGCTGCATGCCCATCGCAGACGGCATGGACGGCGCAAACGGGTCGGCGGAAAAGCCCGTGGGCTGCGACGACATGGCAGTGTACCCGGTGGGCTGGGCGGCCAGCTGCGTGAATGGGTTGCCGGGCGCCATGGCAAACGGATCCGTCATGCCCGTAGGCTGCGTCGACATGTACTGCATCGACCCGGGGCCGCCGCCGGTGGCCATGATGGGCTGTTCGACGCCGCCCAGCAGATCAATCAGCGGAGCGGACGTCTGTTGCGGTGGCCGAGATGCGCCGGACGACGACGATGGCGGCAGGATACCGCGCCGGCGTTGGCTGTTATTTCATTGATCAAGTCAGAAGTCAATCAAGAAACAAAAGACTGAAAAGAAAGAAGCGAACCGCTCCTCCTCGTCGCGCTTGGACATTTCGATTGCGCGCTGAATCTGCTCCTCCTCCGACATTTCACCGCCGCCACCGCCGCCACTGGGAGCGCGGGCAGCTGCGGGGGGCGCCATGCTGGCCGGTGCACTGCGTGGAACCGAGTGCGAGCGGCCCAAGCTGCCCGAGTACCCTGCGCGAGTGGTTCGTTCGCGCTCGGCCGACCGCATCGACTCTTCAATCGCGCGACGCAGATCCTCTTCCTCGCGCTGCGCCGCGACACTTCCCGGATCAGCGCCGCCGCTACCGACACCAGCAGCAGCGGGAGCCCGGCCAGAACCCATGCCGGACCCACCACCGGCCGCATACGCCGACTCGCGGCCCGCATAGTAGTCGGCGCGGCCGGTGACGCGGTCGTCGACGGTGCGGCGCGCGGCGCGTTCTTGCCGCAGCAGCTCTTCGTTCGAGCACAGGTCGGTGATTTTGTTGGCCTTTTGGCGGACTTGTACAAAATGGTGGGTCAGTATTTGGCTGGATTGTGGTCAAAAAAAGAAAGAATACCATTGACGCCGTGGTCAACGCCCGCCTCGTCGCGGAACTGGAACTCGCGCAGCGTCTTGACGACAAACAGGTTGTCGCGCGCGTACTGGATGACCCGGTCCGATCCGCACAGGATCATGAATTCAAGCAGCACCAGCGCCTTGTAAACATGGCGCCAGTTGCGGCCATCGTCGTTGAGGCGCTTTTCCATGATGATCATGATTTCGACGAATTGCTGGCTGCCAAGGTGTGCGTATGGTGAGTATGTGTGTCCATACCACCCATGTCAGGGCCGAAAGTGGCGTGCTGTATAAAAAGAACCATCGACTGGGCTAAGCGGGGGGGTACGCACTCAAAGTTGCTCGCCTCGGCAATCTGGCGCATCAGGTCCGAGTTGACGGGCCCGGGGTCGTTGGATGTGGCCTCTCGGACCTTGACTTGAATGTCAGTGTAGCCCTTGGCCACATTTTTCCTGTTTATTATTATATGATAAATGAAGTGATCGAGCCAAAATAGCGAGCTCGAGGCATACACTGAGCGAATGGAGCCCTTGAGGGCATGCGACATGGCGTTGGCTTTATTGAAAGAATTGGGGAAGAGTGCGCCAAAAATTAGGAAATCGAAAGAGAGCAAGCGAACAAAATGGGTATCAACCGGCGACACTGGTCGCGTCCGCGGTGGCCACATCGCCCGACTCTCCCAGAGCGACGCCCATCGACTGAAGGCTATTTCTGAAGGGTGAGTGGGCCTGTTCATTTAGACCAACCATCAGGACATTGGACGTACCGATCCCGGAAATGTTGCTCCATCTTGACCTTGCGTCGCCGCCATTCAGCGTCCATCTTTTCCTGAGCTGTATTGAAAATAGTCTGGTGAGCCAGAAACCAAAAAACCAAAAAAGAAACGAAACGAAAAAAACGAACACCGAGCTCGGCCCGCCTCCACGTCGTCTCGGATCTTGCGCAGCGTCTCCGAGTACCGAGTGCGCACCGCTTGCAGAGCATCCCTTGCGCGCTTCTGCACGACCTTGAGTTCGGCCTCGAGCTGGATCGCGCGCTTCTGAGACTCGGCCTGGGCCGCGAGGGCCGCCCGCATCGGCTCACGCAACTGCGCAACCGCGTCCGCGTACGCGCCGCGACATTGCTCCTGCAACTGGGCCGCGCGCCGGTTGATCTCTTGCTCGTGGCGCCCACACTCAGCCGTCAGCTCGGCCACTTGCTCGCGCAGCGTCGCGACTGCCTCCTGGGACGCAGCGGCTGCTACCCGACTGGCGGCCAGGACCGCATCCTTGTCTTGAACCTGGACCACCAGCGCTTCCTGTCGCACCTGGAGCGCCGCCACTTGCGCCTGAAGCCGCTCGCGCTCCACATTCACCTCGGCCAGCCGCACATTGGCCGAGGCTGCGGCCTCGCGGCTGCGCATGAGTTCAGCGGACACTCCGCCTGCGGCGCGCAACTCGCGCACCTCCGCCCGTAGCCGTGCTAGCGACTCGCGGTCCGACTCGATCTCGCCCCGCAGCAGCGCGATCCACGGCGTCGGGTCGTTCGACAGCGCAGACCCTGCACCTTGCGCCTCTGGAGCTGCCCCATCGCTTGACGTTGCAGTAGGCATGGGTGGCGGATCGCGCAGCAGCCCCGAAATCGACTGGCGCCATTGCCGCGAAATGGCCGCAATGGCGGCCGCTGATTGCGCCGGGGCCAGCGGCGGTGGTGGTGGCAATGCGAGCGGAGGCTCCATGACCAATTCGGTTGCCACCGTTTGCGTCTCCGCGTCAGCGACATTCGAAACTTGCACAGCCGCTTGCACGGCCATATGCACCCGATCCACCCCGCTCGCCATTTCGCGGCGCAAGCGTGCCCGCTCGTCCGCCATCCGGCGGTCAAAGTCGGCCCGCATATGCTCGCTTGCTTCCTCCATTTCCAGCCTCGCCTCCGACTCGATGGTCCGCCGCAGCTCAGCGACACTGACCGCCTGGGCCCGCACGCGCACCAGCTCCGACTCGAGCTCGCGGACGCGAGATGCCAGCTGGTCGTGCGTTGCCGCATGTGCGCGGTGCACGCTGACCAGCTGCGCGGCATGGTCGGCCAGGATCGCCTTGAGATCGGTCGTCAGCGCTTCCGTGACCTGAACGTGGTGCGCGAGCGAGACGGTTGCCCCGCCATCACCGCTGCTCGCGGCCGTCATTCCCGTGGTGGTGCCCGTGGCACCAAATGTCGCTCGTTGCGGGAGCTGAGACGCGCGCATGGACGTGGTGGGTAAGGATGGCGGCGGCGCGCCCAGGTGCGACGTGCGTAGCGCCGTGGACCGCGCTAGGTACGGCGACGTTTCCGGACTATGTGGCTGGTACTTTTGGCGCGAGCTGGGTACCGACGACGGCTGCGGCAGCCTTGTCGGTGGAAGCGGTGCCTCCGCTGATAGTGGTGGGCGATGCTGCTGCTGGCCAACGATCTGCCGATGATCAGCGTCCTCCTTTTGAACCCAGGTCGGGGGGTTGGCAGTCTCAAATGCCGACATGGGCACCGCGGCTCCAGCGTCAGACATGCTTCTTTCGTCGTCGCGCTGCTCAGAATCGGCAGTTTGGTCCGCGTCCTGGTCTGGGGCCAGGATCGCGAGGAGTTCCAGATCGGCAGCTGCTGCCGCTGCTGCTGCATCCTCGCCATCTCGGACGACATCCCTTCGGTAGCCGCCGCCCCGCCCGCGGCCCGGAAAGTGGCGACTGTCGTCTTCCAGCTCGATATCCCCGACGGACATGGTTTGGTCCCCGCCGTGCACCAAGTGCTGGTCGTGCGATGGTGGATGCTGCCCCATTTGATGGTCGGGGGCGAAATAGTACCCTTGTTCGTCGTCGTCGTGAGCGTGAGCATGGCCATGACCATGGTCGTCGTTCGGTTGGTGGTGGTGCAGTGGGCGAGATCGGAGGCTGCGATGAAAGAGCGGCGACGCCTGGTGAGGCATGTCGCCGTCCATGACAGTGTTGGGTTCAGTTGGGCGCGCAACGGAGTGGTGGTGTTGGTGGTGCGCTGAAAAAGAGGATCGCAAAAAGTGGGCAAGTGGGGGAGCTGCTGTTGTTGCTGATGCTGTTGCTGCTGCTGAAGCGACGGGTGGTGGTTGCGAGTAGGACTGAGGCGGGTGGTATGCGAGTTCGCCGTGGTCCTGGTACGGCGGCTGGTCCAGCATACGACCATCACCATCGACCTCTTCTTTTTCTTCTCCATCTCCCTCTCCCAGTTCGCTTGAGCTAAGATCAATCTGTCAAACAAAATCAATAAAAATGGTCGATGTCAGGAGCGAAGAAATAGAGGTACCGAGATTTCCTGCTCTGGGGGCAAGTTTTGGTTGGCTGGGACCACTTGTCCGGTCGCTTGCGGCAAATCCCAGGGGGAATGGCCGTGATCAGAGTGACCCTCTTGGTACTGCATCGCAGGATGCCAGTCGCCGCCACCACCACCGTGCCCTCCACCGTTGTGGAACTGCGTCCAATGAAGATCATCCCCGCCATTTGCGGCGGCCGCAGCTGCCGCAGCCGCTTCATCAGCCGCCGTGAGCGGGCTCGGGCCGCGCGATGGGCTCTCAAAATCGGAAATGCGCACGGGATCAGGCCCTGCGCCGAGCAGCTCATCCAGGGACGCGCCAAATTCGTGCACGCTTGCCAGGCCGGCATCCGGCGAGCGCTGCGATCGCAATGGCATGTCCGCGATTGGTGGAGGAGGGGCCAGGTGGTCACCGGGCGCGAACCAGTGTGCAGGCGGAGACTCATCATCGGCATTACCGTGGTCGTAGTTGTCGTCGTGTGGACGACGATGACGATGCGAAAGCATGCCATACCCATCGTCGCCGTTGAAATCGTCGTCCGAGAACCCGTCGTCGGCACCACCATCGCCATTGTCATCATGGTGCTTGCCAAGCGTCAGTGAGCTCGACGCGCTGTAACTGCTGCTGCCGCTGCCACTGTTGCCGCTGCCGGCAGGAAATATATGCGGTGGTACAGCATTGTCGGCCGCACCATTGGTGTAGTGGTCATTTTGGTACGCGTATCCGGCGGAAAAGTGCGCATAGTCGTCACCGCCGTGCTCGTGCTGCTGCTGGTGGTCAGCCCCGGCGTCGAAATCGTCCAGGCTCGGGTCGTCGCCGTCGAAATCGGCACCCGTCAAAATGCGGAGTGGCGAGGCCGTGATTGGCGCATGTGCTGCTCCTGCTGATGGTTGCGTGTCGTAGTAGTAATGGAGCGCGACGGCATTGTCGGACATTTGTTCCTCTTTTCGTGGTTTGGCCTGCTTGTGGTTGCGGTTTGAAGAGTATGCGATCAAGTCGCTTTCGGCTTTCCCATCGCATTTTTGCATTTCACGCTCATTATGGACGGACTCAATCTGGACGCAATTAAACTGCCCATGGCCGTATCGGAGGAGGAGCTCCTGGAATTCGAGTCGTTTGTCGAAAGCTTCAGTGCGTCTTCCTTTCCCGTTCCTTTGCGGCACCTCATGACAAATTGGCACAGGTACGAGAATGGACAAGATCTTGCATGGAAAGCTGGAGGAGTCAGAAGACACGCCCGTACACGTCCCTGTACCGTCTCTCGCGCCCGTTCCAATTCCAAAAGCGCAACAAATCAATCAACCAAAACCCAATCCAGCCAAGTCTCTTGACGCAACCATGGCAGACGCCGCCTTGGCATTTGCTCGTGCTGAATGGAGTCGCGCACTGGACCTGTACACGGCGGCACTCGCGCTCGCTGCACCTTCGGATCGCGCCATGCGCGCCAAAATCCACGCCAATCTGGCAGCGGTCCACCTTCACTTGAAGCAGTGGGATATGGTCGTTCGGTGCTCGGAAGAAGCATTGGCACTTGATCTGCAGCATGCCAAGGCGCATTGGCGGCGAGCTCGCGCATTGCAGCACCTTGCGATCGACGCCTCCAAGTCCGATAAATCGAACGCAATCGCAACGTGGTCATCGGCATGCGGGGACCTTCGCGAGCTACTGCGCGAAAAGGGCCTCAAGGAACTGCCCACGTTACTTGCCGCGCTGGTGGAGGAGGCCCACGGGTGGAGTGACCTTGGCGTTTTGCCACCTGGTGCGGTGTGCTCGGATGGAGGTTTTGGTGACGTTGCAACTGTGGCCGAGCACCTTGTCGACCAAAACCTCGATGCAAACGTCGCGCTCGCGTGGTTTGCGAGCAGCTTCCTGCCCTATTTTGCGAAAGCACAAGATGGAGAGGAGCCGGCGCTGGGTTCCTTGGCAGCAGTCGTCGATGCCGTTGCCCTCGCGGCCGAGAGACCCGAGTTTGAGCTAATTGACAGGTCGCCCCGAGTGCATGCGGTTGTGCGGCTCCTCGAAATGGCCTGGCAGGCCGCTGGATCGTCAGTATCGCTGCTCTCCGACACTGCACGCGCCATTCGCGCCATTGGCAAGGCGCTCCAAGCAATGCCGCCAGTAGTATGCAAGAGCATCGACCCCGACTCGTGGTACCTAGCCGTCGCTCCCATGCTTGCTCGCGTAGCGCGCGACCCAGACGCACTGGATGCCGCCGTCCAGGCGGTCTTTACGAGCTCCAAGCTGATTCGGCCCGTCTCGACCCGCAATGGTGGCACCTATTGTGGCTGGCCCGCCGTCACGGCCCTGCTCGAAACAGTCCCTCCCGCTCAGCCTTCCGACTCGGCGGTAGCCATTCTCGCCAACCTTTTGCTGGCGCGCCCAACAACCGACCCCAACCAGGGCGCAGCGGCGCTGGCCCCCCTCGCGCCCGTGTTTGCATCCGCGCTTGCCCAGTCCCGCACGGTCCCCGCCGCTGACCTGATGCTAGTCATTACGCTTGCGTCACGGCTCGTGCGCGTTCCTGTCGCGCAGCCCAACGTCCAAGCGTGGTTTGAGGCGATCCCACCCAAAATCGTACTGGCCGCTGGTCCTGGCGCGCTGCGGGCATGGAGCGTGGCGGCAGTGGAGTTGACAGCGCCAAACTCGGTACCTGTCCGAGCATGGCCCAAGAACGTGGTCGAGGCGGTCGTGCGCGGCCGGGTCCTGGAATCCTCGACGGATCAAGTATTTATCGGCAACTTGGGCCTGCTGGTTGGCCACTTGGTGGGATCCACTGGGTGGAGTGGGTCCATCAGCAATATGGCGCTGGTCAAGGTCCTCTATTCGGCATTCCGGGCCGGTCTGGTTGCCCAGCAAGATGACGTGAGCAAGGACAGGGTGCATGCTCGCGAGAACTTGGCGGTCGCTGTGAGCCGGTTGTGCAAGTCGTGCGGTACGCTTTTTTCTCCTTTCCTTGGTGTATCATTGGGGTATTCACTTCCACTTTATTGCATGACATGAATAGATGAAGCACGGGCATGGGTTCGCGCTCAGGGAGGCATGGAGATGTTGCACCAGGTCATTGCGAGCAAGTCCAAATAAAAAAAACATTGACACAACAAAACAAAGAGCCTTGGACCGCGCCCTGGAAAAAAAGACAAGAGAACCAGTGAGTTCCCGTGCAGTGTCCATAAAACGGAAAGAAAAACAAA